>BQNB010155836.1:0-15343 GCA_026074375.1 Tanacetum coccineum
CCTTTGGCATTAGGATTTGTCACGCATCACAAATCAGAAAAACAATTTATTATTAATAGAGAGATCCATAGAGGATCATTGGTTATATTTATTCTTCTTTATCATGTATTATTTAGTTTCCGCCTAAACATTTGTTAGAGTCTCTCACGTATATACTTGTGATTACATAAGTATTATACAACCACAAAGGCTAGAAGATCTATCTAGTTTCAGATCCTAACAAACCATGCTGACTTTAGGAAGTTCTTTTGAAACTTCAACTTTGGTGGGTCTATTAGAAAGAGTAGGATCTGAAGAATTCACAAAATTTTGAGACCAAAAGGCTTGTTCAACAGATAATTCAGTTTGTGGAACAAATTGTGTTTCAAAATCTTGAGAAAGTTGGTTAAGAACAGCATAATCGACTGGTGTAGTATTAACTTTCTTTTCTAACATCATGGGATCATTTTGTTTTAAAAACATTTTTGAACGACTCTCTTCAGCAAGCATTAGGGTCTCTTCGGAGTCAGGAATCACAATAGCACTAGTATTCTTAATGACATTACCATCATAAAGCTTTGGTTCCAACTGCTGAGCTTTCTTCAGATAGAAAGGATTTTGAAAACCTAGAGCTTGTTTAGTGGCATGATTATAAAAAAACCGAGGTTTCGTCAACATATGAACAGTTTGTGCATATTGATCTCTTTTTAAAACAATATTATCTAGCTGTTTGATCATCTTTTCTAAAGCAATCTCTCTATCAATGTTCCTAGATTCTTCTTTCTTAAAATTATTTTTGAGAAGAGTAACTGTTTACATTAAAGATTCTTTTTCTTTTAAATGTTCAGAAAGAGTTTGTTTAAGATGATCAATCTCTACAGACTGTGCACTTGAATCTAAAATGTTATCATTACTCTTTAAATCAATATTTTGTCCTTCGTTCAAAACTTTAACTTCTTCCTTATATCTTTCAAGCTCAGCAGTTAAAGTATCATTGATACTTTTATTGTCCAGATTTATCTTGGTATAATTAACTACTTGGGTTTTTAGTTGTTCAATCATAGATAATATCAGTGCATCTTGTTGTGCAGATGAGTTAGAATTATGAACAGTTGCCTATTGTGATTCTATCACATACTGAGAATAAGGAATGATATTGCTATCACTAGTTATTTCAGTCTCTGAATGGTTCACAACATTCGACTGTTCAGAAGACGGCATCGCCTGCACAGCTTGATTTATCATATTGTTATCCATATTATTAGGATTGTGTACCTCAGGGAGAGCATCTGAACCATAATGAGATAAATTTTCCATGAGAGCAACTTTGGTAGTGTTAAGTTCATCACAATCAGAGTCATATGCATCCAAATCATCGGCTTGATAAGCTGCATTATGAGTAATGACGGTCTGTATGGCTTGACTTTCTCTAATTCCTGGATCTGCCAAAAATGCTAGCTCTTCCTCATGTAGAATTTGACTATTTGCTTGAGCTTGAACCATCAAAACTTTATCCTTAAACCATGAATCATCCCGTTTCCTTTTCGGTTTAGTGCACTGTTTAGACATGTGTCCTTCCCCCTGACAGTTGTAACAAATAACAGTTCTTTGTTTCCCGGAATAACTTATACTCGCTCCTGGAATGTAGGTCCTTGTAGTACCCACAACAAAAGAAGTTTGCCTCCCCTGAATTGGTTGTAAGGTCACTCTCCCATCATTAATGGTAGCTTGTTTTCTAGGGTTTGATGAATTCCTCACCTGGTTATTGGTAGTAGGATAGCGGGAAGTGACAACAATAGTCAAGAAAGACACCATGTGATTAATGGCATCAATGGGATTATCACCTTTCTGGAACACTGGAAGATCATCCCTTTCTGGAACACTTGGAACAATTAGTATTAGACCCGGATTCTTATTAGGAAAATTCAGGTTGTTGGTTAATTGAGGGAGCATATTCCAATTAAGGTATGGATGATGATGGAGAATAAACGTTGTGGTGAATTGATGATTGATAATCATTGGATGGATAAGTGATTGAAAGAGGTGTTGATGTTGATAAGGTGAACCACACTGTGAAGACTGATATGGTGAAACTTGTAGTTGAAATTGAGTGTTTTGGTATGAGTTTTGATGAGTTTGATAAGGAGACTGTGTCATCTGATGGGTTGCAACCATAATGCAAAGTGGGTCTGAGTTGCATTCATGCATTAAACGGACTTCATTTGCATGAAATTCATGTTGTCTCAAGTAAGCATGAAGCTGATCTATGTTAGTTGTGTGCAAATCCTGAACAAGTTTGAATCGCGCTCACAATTTGCTTCCACTCGGAGGAAGAAGGAAGAATATTCAAAAACTTGATGTTGTTCATTAAAATTGTTCCAATTTCACATTGTAGATTGGTTCATGTCAATTTACTAGCAGTGAAATCTTAAGTAGAAAGCACATATTGTTTGCCCCCTTTTATAAGCAAATCTTATCGAATTCATATAATGCTCATCACTCTCTTTCCTGTTTGTCACATGAAGTTCTTGCCATGAGAGTTGAATTTTTTCCCAAAGTTACCTTGGCTGATTCGATGATTTGCCTAACAAGTGCCATAGACCTCAGGTGGTAATCTTGAAGAATGATATTTTGCTTTGACAACACATTCAGACTTTGAATTGCTTCTGTGGCGGATAGCTCAGAATATTTCTTTGGTCTTGTCACTTCATTCTCCTCAATCGTAGGCCAGATGAGTGGACCATTTTCAACGGATTCAAGTATCATTCGTCCATGTTGTCTATTCATCATGTATAGCTCCATTATGCTTTTCCAAGAATCATACATATCTTTTTCCAACATAGGTGGACGATTGTAGCACCCTCAAAAGTATCGTTTGTCAACAAGAGTCGTCATGAGAAGATAATTTGTAAGTTGAAAGATTATGTTGATTCGAGCGGTGATAGAAAGTAATTGTGTTTGTGGGTGTTGTCTTTTATGTGTATTAGGTCTTGAAACTACATGGGATTTTACAATTCTTGACAAAACCGGAAAAACAATTAAGTGTTTCACGAGATTTTACACGTCAAAGAAATAAAACCGGCCGTATAATTTTAATTAAGCAATTTTGAGTTTTATGTTTATGTTTCAAAATTCGGGTTAATTAAGACATTGGCGATTGGGTCTGTTATTCATAAGAAATTGCAAATTCGGGTACTTCTAAGTAATTACGAATTCGGGTGCTACTAAGAAATTGCTAATTCAGATGTTACTAAGAAATTGCAAATTCGGGTACTTCTAAGTAATTGCGAATTCGGGTGCTATTAAGAAATTGCGAATTCGGGTGCTACTAGGAAATTGCAAATTCGGGTACTTTTGAAGAATTACGAATTCAGATTCAACACAAATTGACCAATTTCCAGATGGATCTAGAAACCTGCTAATTCGGGTGGGAGAGGGTGGGGGTACCACTGTGGAGTGTGCTAATTTGGGTATCACTGGAGTTGCTAATTCGGGTATAACACAGAATTGCCAATTCGGGTAACACTGGATTTGCGAATTCGGATACAACTAAAAACTGCAAATTCATGTAACACACGAACGAAACTCAAAAAATCTTTAAAACACAAAAAGATACCTTTTTGATTGTTTTTTCCCAAAATTTCTTGTACAACTAGTATTCTTAAACCTATAGGTACCTTAAAATGACAACTTTATGGTTTGTAAGCCAAAAATTTCAAAATCAAGATTTGTACTTTATAAGGTTTTTCGAAAACAAAGATGAACAAAAATGAGTTTTTCTTTGATCCAAAGCAAATACACCTATATCCAAAGATACTAGATCAAATTTACCCAAGTAAATGATCCTTTAGTGTATGACTAAGCTTCGAAAACAAAAGAAGAAGAAAAAAGATGCGTACAAAATTGAACCAAAAAGAAAACAAACACAAAACTAACTAAATCACTCCATGGCTCTTGATACCAATTGTAGAATACAAGTAATCTTTTAATATTCAAGTAAGAACTAGATAGAGAAAGTGTGGAAGGAAGGATGTATTTTCTAGTCAGAGAAAATAAAGAACATGAAATGCATTAAGGTGAAAATGAGAATACAACCAACCAACCAATACCCTCTCCAAGGCATGGAGAGGGTATTTATACTCCAAATGTGGCATACCATGGGTCTTGTAAGGCTTTCCATAGGCCTTTGGGCCATATTAGCTTATTAACAAAACATTGACTAACTACGGGCTTTGACTAGTTAATATTGGAAGTGACCAAGACTTTTCTTGTTCCTAACAAAATATAAGTTTTTAATGTATCCAAGATTTATTCAAATATTTCTGGACAAGCACAAACGATTTCTTAATCCCCATAACAAAAAATATATTGCAACTACTTTAACTCCAAAACTTTTTAGCAATATGAAAAGAGGTTTTTATGGGGAACACACTCCTTTATTTCCATGTATGCTTGCAATTCAAGCAGAAGAGAGTGGAGGTTCAGGACATCCCTCTGAACCCCAACCACCACCTTCTACTGCTCAACCTATTCATGAAGAACAAATCCCTACTGTTGTCTCATCATCACACCAAAAGACTCAAACACCTAGGCAAGCCTTAAACCAGGTCACTGAGTTACCTCAGACTAGTGAGCCTATACCCAATGTAGCAGATAAGGCTGTCTATGAGGAGTGGGATGGCAGAGTGGAAAGGGCTACCACTACTGTTGCTAGCTTAGATGCAGGTAAGGCTAGTGGTAACATAACTAAGACCCAATCCACGGCAATACCTAATGTGCCTTTTCCTTAGGGAATTGGTGCAGGTGGTAGTCCCAGGTGCCAAGAAGCCACGGGGGGTTCCATTGCTCAGACTAGGTCTGAGAGGGTACCTACACAGCCTTATGATTCACCTCTCCCAAGAGTTAATACACTTAGAAGTGATGAGGGCAGTATAAAACTCCAAGAATTGATGGCTCTATGTACAAAATTGTCAGATAGGGTTCTAGCTTTGGAGACAGAGTTAAGGCAGACAAAGAAAGTATATGGTGCTGCTTATACCAAGCTTATCCTAAAGGTGAAGAAATTAGAGAAAACTGTCAAGTCTAACCAAGCTAGAAGAAGAGCAAAGATTGTAGTTTTAGATGAGGAAGAGGATTTAGATGATTCTTCCAAACAGGGGAGGATGATAGAAGAAATTAATCAAGATGCAGGAGTTACTTTGGTTACTCCTACACATAGTCAAGAAGATCAACCTGAAGATCAGTTGGGAGTCTTTAGTGCAGCTAAGGTACTTGCAGATGCAGCTAAAAATGTTCACATTTATACTAGAAGAAGAAGGGCAGTTAGTACTGGCAGTGGTGGAGTTAGTACTGTTGAAGAATTAGTTAGTACTGCTGGTGCATCAATGCCAATTAGTACTGCTGGTATGGTTCAAGATGTTAACAAAGATAAAGGTAAAAGTATAATGACAGAATCTGAGCCTGAACAAACAAGACAAAGATGTAGCAAAGACAAGAAAGAGCTAGTTATGAAGCAGCTGTGAGACTGCAAGAATAGCTTGATGAAGAAGAGAGACAGAGGATTCCCAAAATGCATGAAGAAGCTAAATATTTCAATATTGAAGAATGGGAAAATATACAAGCTACAATTAAAGCTGATGAAGAGCTAGCACAAAGGATACAAGCAGAAGAAAGAGAAAAATACTCTGAAGCTAAAAAGCAAGATTGCTTGTAGAACTTATCAACCAAAGAAAAAGATATTTTTCCCAACAAAGAGCTGAAGAAAAGAGGAACAAGCCACTCACACTAGCTCAACAAAGAACTTATATGTCTAACTATATCAAGCATATGGGAAGTCACACTCTATAGCAATTGAAGAGACTTTCCTTTGATGAGGTCAAGGTTTTGTTTAAAACAACATGGAGAAGGGGTGCCAAACTTTTCACCGATTGGAGTGAAGGTGACAAAACAGTTCTTGAGTTAACAACTGGAAGTTTAAAGAGGGATGCAGAATTAGAACTGGATCATGAAGGTTCTAAAAAGCAAAAGACTAATGAAGCTTTAGGGTCAGTTCAAGAACAACCAGAAGAAGAGGAAACAGAATTTCCACAAGAGGATTTACAATAGATGATGATGGTAGTTCCAGTGGAAGAAGTGTATGTTGAAGCCTTACAAGTCAAATACCTAATCATAGACTAGGAGGTTTACTCTGAAGACACAAAAAGGTATTGGAGAATTATCAGAGTTGGAAACCATATAGAAGCTTATCAGATTTTTGCCAAGATGTTAAAGAAATATGATAGAGATGATCTGGTTAAGCTTTGGAATTTGGTTAAGGAGAGGTTTAGTACAACAGAGCCTACAGATGATAAAGAGAAGGAATTGTGGGTTAAACTAAAGAGATTGTTTGAACCATATAGTGATCTCGTCACTTAATATATATAAATATAATATAATATAAATATATAATAAGGATAAGATCAATAATAGAGAGATAAGTATTCCGTAAGGCTTTTAAAAAGATTTTTTACTTTTATTCAAAGTAAAAATCCCAAAAAAAACCTTCCCGGGTCGTGTCCCGACGAGGTGTGAATGGAAAATCGAGGTTACGTTCGTGATCGCGCGTTTGAATGGTCAATGATTGGTTTGGATTCTATTTCTACTAATAATAAGCAAAAACAAGTAAAGACAAACTAAAAATGAGAGCAATTAAAGATTTAAACCTAAAAACGATAACGGGACCATATCTCGTTCTTTAAAAAAAACAAATTCTACAAATTTAACCCTACGAAAGCAAAATTAATTTTAAAATGTCCTAATGATAAAAGAAAATTTTCTAAAAAAGAATTATATTTTTTGACTTTTTAAATACTTTTTATGAATTAAAAACAGATTTACACTAAATAAAAGATTAAAAATAGTAAACTAACTTGGAAAATTCTAAAAAAATCACGAAAAGTACTTTATACTATGCTAAATCTAAGAAAAATAAAAACTTGAAAGTTTGCTTAACAGATAAGCAGGAAATAAGCAAAAGAAAGCTGATAAGCAAAAAGGCCTAAAAGGTGTTAAGTATTAAATTAGGCAAAGAATAACCAGATGGCCCTGCTGGTGCTAGTGGTGTGTTTTAAAAATGTTGGTTGAGGTTGGTGAGGTCTAGGGTTCGAGTCTTGCTCACCCTAGACTTCCCAATTTGCCAATGTTTTTATTTGTGCAATTTTTTTTACAAACTTGTTTAAAAGCTCAAAACAATAACTTTTTGTAAAAACACTTTTTATTAAAAGCTCAAATAAGCTCGATTTCTTGAAAATTAGGGTTTTAGGGTTTCTTTAAAAACCTTGTAGATCCTAGATCAAGAGCCCCATGGCTCTGATACCACATGTTGAATCTAAAGATCGTTTAAGCTCAGGTTGTTTAGACCTTTATCTAGGATAATATCAATGTTCATAAGTTATAAAAACAAAGCGGAATAAGAACAAAGATATTCAACAAGGTTTACCATTTATACGTTTCCATCAAGCCCCAATTCTAGACGATCAACTCTAGAACGGTTACAATCTAACAGGGATCAAAGATCCTTGGGGCTACACCAACTCTACTAGACGTCTACATCTTTAACACTTTGTGTACACACACTTTTCTGGATATCTTAAACCTACACACCTAATACCCTTTATATAGAGGGATATTAAGGCTTACAAAGGAAGCTAATCAATAGATAAGGAAACTATTTAAATCACATTAAATCACATTAATATGTTTCCTAATCATTATCTTTAACATCTTTGACCAAATCTTCATAATTCTCCACCAGCTTGAAGAATTCTTTAATGACGATTCTGATCCTTTTGTTTCATTCTTTTATTTATTTTGTCTCATCAAATTTAGAATCCCAACAATCTTCCCCTATTTGATGATGACAAAACAAACAAAGTCGTGTACGAACTTCATCATAAAGCCAAAGCTTCCCCTGAAGTTGAGATGTAATCATCTCCCTGAATGAAACAAAATCTTCCTTTGTAGATAGCTTCCCCTTAACTTATGATCATGCCACCATACATAATAAGCTGCAAATCAATAAACCTGTAATCTTCTTCCCCTTTTTGTAATCATCCAATAGGGGTCTTCTGTAGATATGCAACTTGGATCATAACAGCTATAAATCATATACCACAACTACTAATCCAGCCTTCCAATACTCAAAATACCCTCCATGAAGCATAATAAGATAAATGACTCTGAGCAGTAGAAACACAAACTAGCAGTAGTAATAAATTACTAGTAGTAGTAATGAAACACTTCCCCTTAAGTGGTGCATGTAGATGGTTAAACATTTAATCAATAAGCTTCCCCTGAAACCATATGTTAACCATTTCTTGAATCTTCAATTCTGTAGGCTCTATATAATGATTACTGATGAAGAAAAATTAAGTATAACAAATTTAATGTAGAAGTAGAATATTCCAAATTTGTATCTTATGTCTTTCACTATAATATGATAAGAACTCATAATCTTCTTCTTCGTTTTATGAGTAGACCTCGATCTCTTGATAAATCCGCATGCCTATACATGAGTCACTGAGCCAAGTGATAGTAAATACTTGTGAGTACTATAATGTATCTCCTTACATCAGGTAAAAACTAGTTTTATCAAGTCTTCATCATAAACCGTATATAACCAAACAAGTTATCTCCAAGACCAAAAGATATAATAAGAACACGCATCTGAAAAATCCCACTTCATCTTTAAATAAGCAATAAATAACCCTCTTCGTAATCAATTAATCCCAGAAATCTAAAAACGAGCCTTTTAAACCTTTAAACCAAAATTAATCCGTTTACTTCCCCTTAAACGAAGCATCTTGTTCAGTTCGAGATCCAAAACTGTGTGTTTTCTTTCAACCTTCAAGTACTGTTATGTCCGAGATCTTTTTGTCAACCGAGAAGCAAAAATATGTATTATCCGATATCGAATAAAACAAGCAGTAGAAACATTTTCTCGGACGCTACTAGCAGTGTAAACTTCATTCTCGGACAAAGAAAGCAGTACTAATTCTTGTTACCACTGTTCTTAAAACTAGCAGTATAAACAATTATGTAGCAGCATTAACAATTAGGGCAGTACTAACCTTCTTTTGTGCCTAAACAGTAGTAATATCTTTAGGCAGTATAAACGAGTAATAGCAGCATTAATTTTTCTTATAATAAAGAACAATAAGTTATCAAACAAGGTTTTTCATTCATACGTTTCCATCAAGCCCCAATTCTAGATGATCAATTTTAGAACGGTTACAATCTAACAGGGATCAAAGATCCGTGGGGCTACACCACCACTATACTAGACGTCTACATTGATCCAGTTTACACACACACACTTTTCTGGATGCTTAAACCTACACACCTAATACCCTTTATATAGAGGGATATTAAGGCTTACAAAGGAAGCTAATTAATAGATAAGGAAACTATTTAAATCAGATTAAATCACATTAATATGTATCTTAATCATTATCTTTAACATCTTTGACCAAATCTTTATAATTCTCCACCAGCTTGAAGAATTCTTTAATGACGATTCTGATCCTTTTGTTTCATTCTTTTATTTATTTTGTCTCGTCAAATTTAGAATCCCAACAACTTATTTGGTGTTTTAGGATATATATATATATAGACTATTATTGTCCATATCAGAAAGCTTATGCGATAGGCGGTGGAATATTGCACTCAGTTATTAGTTTGATGATGAATCAAATCCATTAGCTCAAGAGTTCACAAGTCGGTTAGCTCCACAAACAGTTCATAATCGTAAGGATTTGTAACGGCAAAAGTAATAACTTAAGAATGAGATAAGGTAGTTCAAGTGGGGCCTTAAAATTCTGCTGAGTGGTAAGACTCTATTGTGTTTCTAGATCTTTTTAATAAATATTTGGTGATTATCGGGTTCGAGTTCATACTCATGTCATATCGGTAATGTTCCTAAATCTTGAGAGTAAGCAACATTTCTCCAAATTCTAGGTTGTGTGTCGAGTAGTTCTTCTCATGAACTTCCAGTTGGTGGTAGCTAGTCCTCAGGTCGATTTTTGAGTAGACGCTACATCCTCGTAGTTGTTCGAAAAGATCGTCTATACTAGGTAACGAGTAACGGTTATCTTGTTAAATTTTCGGTAGTCCTTGTACATCCCGAAGGATCCATAAGAGGTTTTGTCGGTACGAGAATCTCATAATTCACGTGATTCTATCTTACTAAAAGGTAAGTATATTGAAGAAAAACTTCTAGTTCCATTAGTTATAATCCAATTAGAGTGATATGTTCATTACATTCTAGAACCTTACAATCTGTAATTTCCATGACTACACGAAGCATGATTTGGTCTCTCAGCTAAGGGTGTAGTGTTTCTATATGCTAAGGTTGAAGAAAAGCTACTTAGTTATAACGCTTACAGATGCGAATACACGTGACTGACACGACTCATGAATACGCACACAAAATATTAATAAAACACAAGTACAATATAATCTCATTGACAATGTAGAGGAAGGGAAAAAAACAGAGATGGAACATAAGGGTAATTTGATAAAATTTTATGGTGACTACTCCCAGCATAGCATGGTCCTTCCTGAATTATACATAGGTGATCAGGCTATGCATAATTTAGGAACTAACGATAAAATGCTCATTTCGTCAAACTAATGTTATGTTAAAAAAAATCTTATACGGTATAAACGCTATAGTTTATAATGTAGCAAAACGGTTCGTGGTAATGAAAACAAGGTAGTTTATATAACGCAACAAGATATTTTGTAAGATAACGGGAAATGTTTTATGAGGTGATAACAAAATAGTTTACGAGAAAGTTACGTGACGGTTTATAATGTAATGGTAACAAATGGTTTACGAGTTGACAACCCAACAGTTCATAAAGTGGCAACATAATGGTTTATAAAAGACACGAAGTAGTTCATAAGATGATGATGACATATTTCATAAATTGACAGCGAAATAGTTTATAACGCGACAACAACTATGTTTATAAGACGACACAAAAATAGTTCATAGTATACCAACCAGTTAGTTTATAACAGTAAGAGAGTTTATATAATAATAGTGAAGTGGGTTGTAAGACAGTAACAAACTCAAGGAGTAGCTTACATATATTTACTAGAGAATTGAAGTGTAACTGACAAAATCATCATGACACAAATTAAACAAAGGATTTAGGGAAATCCACACAATATACGAAATTCACAGGAAAGTACTAGTGCAAAACTCTTAGAGATTACAGTCTAAGTCTACTTAGGTTTCGCTAGATAAGGAAAAATCTCTCCTTAAGCACCAGCGTTATCTTTGACGGCGTTAGAGTTCCAACGAGTTTTAACCTCCTAAATACGGTTCCTACGATTCAGATTTCTAATTTGCCACTGCGGCCTCTAAGTTGAATATCAAAACGGGTGTCCTACAATTCCTACTCACATGGCCAACACTCTTGTAGTTATTGCACTTCATAGTGCAAGGTCCAGTGTGGTGCAACTAACGTTTGTTGTGGAAGGGAAATTTTGCTACTTATGCGTTCTTGTAATTTGGTTTAGCAATGTAAGCTCTCATGGTCTTTTGTGATTTATTTTGTTATTGGCATTCCTTACCACCTTGGTTTCTTAACGTACGACCTAATCCATTTAGTCGCGAGCCATGTGGATTCTTTCCTCATAGAAAGTATTAGCTTCGATAGCATTAGAAATTCATTGGGTTACAATACAATCGATCCTCATGGATCTAATTCCTTGTCTTGTCGTCAATATTTACTTCAATATCAAACGGAGTAATGAAAATGAAATAAGTCGAATCTCAAAAGTCATGCTTCCAAAAATGGGATGTTATGAGGTGATGGGTTAAAGTTGTGTGCGAATTAATCGGCATGCTCCTAGGAGTTACAAGAAGTAAGAGAAATTGAGACGTAACGAGATGACGTAGATGTTTCAATAGTATAGGACGGGTGTTCAAAGTTGTCTTCAAAGTCAAAGTTATGCAAAATGATATAATGTAAAGTCATCAAAAGTTTTAAAGACCATCACATTAATCGTGATGTTTTAGAATAACGAGACCATTGTGTCACTCATAATGTCTTGGGAAAGTTTAGGGACCATTGTGTCACTCACAATGTCTTAGAAAAGAATTTAGTATTTATATAGACAGCTTCGATATAAACATGTGGGGAAATATACGTAACACAAACGTAAACAACAGAGAAAAGATGAACGCAGAGAAAAGATAAACGCAAGACAAACGTAAGCTCATAGCAAAATAGAGCTCAAGGGAAAAACTAAAAGCAAAGCAACATAGATGTAGGGAACGATAAACGCAGGGTAGAGATAAACCCATAACATATCATGCTGTTGATCCCAACTTGATCTAGCAAACCTTGTTAAAGGGTTAGTTGTATTGAATAGATTCAAGACAACTATGCTAGAAACTTTGTTGATACAACTCAGACTCCCTTGGGATTGGGACAAGATCATCAACACTAGACTTTATGAATTCGTCATTTTCCTTGCGAGAATAGTGCTAATAACCTCATCCCCCATTAAGAAGGTTTCTAAAGGTTCTATGGTAGCTAAAACAGGTGGGGTTGATGTGTATGGAAGTAGTGGACGGGTGTCACTGACTTAGTATTATGTGTCTAGGAATTTGTCATCTTAAAAAGGTACCTTTGTAAAATCATTGCCTTCCCTCAGCGTTCTTCAAGGGAATTGGTCTTTAGATTTCTAAGAAGTTCCTCCAAAATACGGTTAGTATCCCTGTGTGAATGCATAAACTGACTATCAAAATCTAAATCCTGAGGGGCGACTGGTCAATATGGTAATGTCTCCCCCATCCCCTTCTGGAAGTTGGTCAAAACAAGGAAAGTCATAATTGTTACCAGGATTAGGCTCATAGACAAGCTGGTTACCGGTTTGACAATCCGATCTATAATGGGGACCTCCATAGACCTCACAACAGTCGAACTGCTGTGGCTGACTCGGAGAATAAAATGGAAATTGGTCATAACCAAAATTTTGATTGTAACACGGACCCTGATCATAGATGGGTGTGTTCCCTATTTGACAATAAATGCCCAGGTGAGGCCTTCCTCTACAATACTCACACGAGTATGTCTTGATCTGGTGTTGCGGGGGTTGGTTAAAGAAATTAGGTGTTTCATTATAGGAATAAGGGTTTTGGTCATAGACAAACCTGTTTCTCGTCCTTACAATTCTACAACCAGGATAATTTCCAGCATTTTGAGGACCCCTACAACATGAGCAATTATATTGGCCAGATAATATTTGTCTTTCACATTGTTTCAAAGCTCAGGAAAGTTTTACCAGTTGCTCATTTAAGCCTTCGATCAGACATAGCCAGAGATAAGAATTAAACAGGTAAAGAATAAGAGGGTAAAGAAGATAAGAATTAAATGAAATAAGAGGATAAAGGAGAATATTTTTATTTTGGATTTTTATAAAGAAAATAAAAGAAAAATATTGGGAATGAAACGGTGAAAAATTATGATTTTCTCGAAACATTTTTGGGTTTTTTTTATTATATAAATATATTTTTTTGATTTTTTTTTGATTTTTTTTTTTGATTTTTTTTTTCAAACACGAAAATGAACTTTCAAAAGAAAGAATCTTCAAGGCACTAACTCGAAACACCAACATAAAAATCGTACAATCCTCCCCGGCAACGTCGCCATTTTGATAAACGTCAAACGCTTGCCGAAGTAATATATAAAGTTTCCCATATAGAACAAACCAGGCAATAAATCTTTCTTTAAGCCTAAGTAGTAATATCAATAGTCAACACACAACTGCTTATACCCCATAGATTTATATACATCTTGAAACATAAAGTACTACCAGATCCAACCAAATAGAACGTACCTCAATGCTACGAATACAAGCAGATCACAAGATCATCACCAAACAAACATGTCGACTTCTTTTTCATGAAAGATCGATATTTAAAAAACCCTAAGAATTTAGGTTTCATTTATGAACAACAGATCTTTATACCTGCTTCACCAATCTTCCTTGAATAACACCAGTTTTGAAACCTAAGAGCAAACTAGGCAATGAGCAAGATGCCATCCAAGAACAAGCATATCTAAATCCTAAAAATCAGATCAGATATATGAACCCTAAAAGATAGGGTTAGGGTTTTGATCATCACCATAGCCAAAAGTAAATCACGAACCACCAAGAAGATGCTTCAGCAATGTTTAAACAATCAAAACAGCCATATGTCTTTTGAAATTACCGAATTTGAATTAAGTATTGAAAAGAAAATCGAATTCGATGTGAAGAAAACCCTTAATAGTAACAATGATTTATAAATCGTATTGCATACCAATTAAGGTAGAGAGGACGATTTTAAACCTTGTTATATCAATTAAACTTCAAAAACCCTTGAAAACTTTAACCAAAATCGATTCTTCTACAAAATTAGGGTTTTAAGGTTTCTTCAAAAACCTTGTATGATCCTAGATCGAGAGCCACGAGGCTCTGATACCAATTGTGGAGTCTAAAGAATCGTTGTATCATTTAAGCTCAGGTTGGTTAGACCTTTATCTAGGATAATATCAATGTTCATAAGTTATAAAAACAAAGCGGAATAAGAACAAAGATATTCAACAAGGTGTTCTTCATTAATAACCAAACATTCTACATAGCCCCAATTCTAGATGATCAATTCTAGAACGGTTACTCTAACTAGTAACAGGAATCATAGATTCTTAAGGCTAAAACAAACAAACCCTAGGCGTCTACAATAAACCATACGCCTAGGCACACACACACCTTTATTCGACTACATCTTTACTCTGTGTACATAATTTTCTAAATGCCTGGACCTCCTTTTATAGCATAAGGGGTCCTAGGATTACAAGGAAACTAATAATAATAATAATGATAAAATCAATTAGTTATTCAATCATTATCTTTGACCAAATCTTTCAATTCTTATCTTTTGTAGTATTCTTTGACTACAACTTTAGTCCTTCATGTTTCCATCTTGTTTCATTCATATTTTGTCTTATCAACTCAAAATATAATTCCCAACAAAGACTGACCCACTTGACTAGCTAAGTCTGTCTAGGTCTCACACAAGGTCATGTCATCCTCACATACACATGCCTTACCACAATCGATATCACATAGCAATCATATATGTCGACACTTAAAAACATATATCACGGTTCATAATTCAAAAACAGTTTTGCATCATTTCCATCCCAAAATATAAGTAAAAAGTGGGACTGTAAAACTCACCTCGATGCAAAACAAATCCAAACTCTTCAATTAACCTTGCAAATAATCTATACAAAACAATACACACATGTTATCATCGATTAGG
>BQNB010155838.1:0-15342 GCA_026074375.1 Tanacetum coccineum
GGTGAACAGTAACTTTTACTGTTCACACCAGACCCTGATTTATTTTTATCGTTCTCATTATCGTAAAACCCGTAAACGTCGTATTTTATTTGTTATGGTTCTGTTTTTAGTGATTCTTTCGAGCATGTTCTTGTAATTGAAAGTTTTATTTATTTATGAAGTTTAAAAATATAAAGGTTTCTATCATGAATAGTAATTTTTATAAAAATAGTTTTATAACACCCGGTATTAACGTAAATCGTATTTTTATCGTATCTTTTTCATTATAAGGCGGTTTTTCAAGTTCTCTAGATATTTGCAAATGTCATGAGGTGTACTATCTTTCTAATACATAATTTGGCTATTTCAAAAGTCGACCCAAAACAGTCCCATTGAAATAAATAGGTATACTCGTATAACTTTGTTTTTTATAACTTACTTTCTATACTTTTCAACTAAATAATTACCACAGATCCTTTATATACTCATAATATACTTATGTCATTTATATTATATATTTCCAAGATCACAAGTTTCATAGAAAAAAGGTTTTAAAAAATTATACTCACAAGTAAGGAAACCCTTAACATTTTAAAACCCTGAAATGGTGATTTTAACTAAAAAAGAGTAACATATGACATAGAAAAATAAAACTATAGAACTAAAGGGTTCTAGTAGACCTTATGATGTATGATGATGATGAACAAAGTAATCTAAACCCTTGTTTAGATAGAAATCCAAAGCTTGCACCAATGAAAACCCTTGTTTTCTTAATAAAACCCTAATCTTCCTTTTCTTGATTATTACTTGAAAAAGGTAATCCAATGCTTGGAAACACCTTAGAATATCTTAGAATGGATGTGTATAGATGTGTATAGGTTGTATAAAAATTTGTATGGATTGTTTATAGGGGGGGGGTTGAGCCGTGGGTTTAAGGAGAGAAAAAGGGAGAGTGTGTTTGATTTTTACTAAGTGTTTTATGCTTGAATCACTAGTATACATGTATATATAGGATAAGTATTGGTCAAAACTTTCTCAAGAAGGGTCAATGGTCAAAAGTGTGCATTTGCTAGTCAAAAAAACATGGTGAGGGTTTCTAGGAATGTTGTTTTCATGTCTTTGGTCAAGGTAACATTGTATGTGTATGTTTAATGTGTAAAAGATGTACAAGACCAACTTATGTGAAAATTGTGTGCTCCTTGTCCTCCAAGGGTGTTGTTTCCGTGAGTTAGGGGGGGGGAAAGGTTCTAGAAGCCTTTTTGCTAGTTAGCAACATATCTTGTTAAATATAGAAAAGTTACTAGTTGTAGATTTATTTAAAAGATGACAACTTGCAAGTTTTGTGCATTGGTTGATTTTTTTCTTGTACAAAGTGTAAGATAATATTATCTTGAGTAAATTTAATAATACTTTGGGTATTGGGTACAATCGTGGTTATTTGTTGAAGCGTAGAAATATTTTTGTGGTTCCGGGTATGCCTAAACGTATTTTATTGCGAAACGTAATCACTTTACGCAACCAATAAAATAAAATATAAAAAGTTGATTATTACTTTCGTAAAAATAATATATTGCTTGCTTGACGAAAACTTTAGTTTGTTTGGTGTCCGTTTACGTTAAATGATAATCTTTAGCTTACGCGATTTAACTATATGATAAGAATTAAAAGTAAACGCGTACGAGATGAAAACTAAAAAAATATAATGAAATAATTGACGTCGTAAAATGACATGAAAATACGAAATGTTACAGTCTCCTCCGGTTAGAAGAGCCTTGTCCTCAAGGCTCAGGTTGCAACACCTGAAGAAGGTACGGGTTCAGAGAAGAGATGCGGAAATTTCTCTTGGATTTGTGTTGATGAAGAGGTGTAGGTTTTAAGGTGTCTACTCTCAGCATGACATGGTTCTTCCTGAATGCATAGGTAATCAGTCTATGCCCTCAAATATACGAGGGCCAACGATGCAATGCTCATTTTCGTCAAAATAGTGTAATGTATTAAATGTTTCCAATAGTTACAAAGCATTCCTGGAAAACCATGAATCCTATTATGTGCGGCGTTATAAGTTTGTCTTTGAGATATCAAGCTAATGGTAGGTTTTCTTAAAAAAACTCGGGTTGATACAAATTCCTAAAACTACATAATAATATGAGTTGATTGTAGTCAAAAGTAACAAATAAAACAAACTACACATGAAGTTGGCATTTATCAGGAATTTAGTGAGAAAAAAATTTAAAATGATAAGAATAAGAAATGATCATAACTACATATTTGAGATATATCGATTTGAATTCAATGTAGTTTTGTTCATTTAAATGCTTCTCAATTAGTTTCGAAAGGAAATTTTGAGTAAAAATTATCTAAAGTAGTATTAGCAACAAATTTTACGCGCATATAACAAAAATACATAAAATTCATCTAAATTACCGAAATGCACCTAAATCAATAAAATAAGATCCATCTAAATCAAGTTTATACATCTTAGGAAAATGATATTTCCTCCTACTTGATATGCTTACAAATCCTCCTAGTCACAGGATTCTGACACGTGTCAGAACTGACGGTTTGAATGCGGAGAGATAATGAGTGGAGAAAAAATGTAAAATATTAATGTGTGTGTAGGAGGATATGTAGGAATATATTGTAGGAGGATATAACAACACTCTAAGTCTACATCTCAAATGTATAATTATACTAGTAGTATTTTTTATTCTTTTTGTTTTAAATTTTCTTTCTCATTTATCACCGTTGCCTTTGGAAATGCTTAGATTCTTAATTTTTGCAAGGCCAAAGGTCATTTTTTATGTTTGGTAGAAACGGAAGCAGTCTCTTTACCTTTTAAGTAGGGCTATGGTTGTTTACGTCCTAACCTCCCGCATACATTATGAAAGACGGTATTTAAACTCATAACCCGATAACCTTTTTCTTTAAGTGATAAAACTCATAAAAGTATAACTAATTAAATCATAAACGAATAAATAATGACACACAATTAAATAAAACTGTGGTTGGTGAAATAGCAAAAAAAAACACCAATATATCACAAGTCTCATTTCTGTAGATCTCACACACACTAAACACCAACAACAACTACAAACAATGGCTTCAATCTCCACCTTTTCATCTCCGGCCACCGGACTTAAGTCCTCACCGCTCCTCCCAAAACCACCCACCGCCGCCGTCGTGTCTTTGGGTTTTCCGGCGAAGCTTGCATCGTCACGGTTGTCCCTCCGCTCCGGTGCCCCTCTAGCTGCTTCTTTGCTGTAAGTTTGATCATATCTTTATATAAAGTTTTAATCTTTATTTATAATTATTGTTTTTTCTTTATAAAGAATTTAAAGTTGGAATCTTGATCATTAAAAATTAACTGGGGTTTAATTATTTGACTTTAAATTAATACCCTTTTGAGCTATTGTATAAAAGATTTAAACTTTTTACTTTGTGGTATGATGATTTTATATAGTTTTTTTGCATGCAATCAAATTTTATGTGATCATTTCTGTTTTTTAAATAAAATTTTTGGGGTTTTGTGTTAAATTTGTTTTTGATTAAAGGGGTTGAAATAGTGTAATTAGTGTGTTTGATCATCAAGAATTAATTGGGGTTTTAGTTATTAAGCTTTAAATTAATATCTTTTTGAGCTATTTGTAAAAAGAACCAAGCTTTTTTGTGGGCTTTTTATTTTTAGTAATTTTACATAATTGTTTTTAGGTTCTTTTTATTTTTGCGAGTTTTTGCATGCAATTGTTTTTTGGGATGCATGTGATTAGTAATGTCCTGATTGGATTTCTTATTTGACTTATTTTTGGAATGATTTTGCACCCTTTTTGTATCGGTTTGCTGTTTTAAGTAGCACACAAATGATTGTGACTATTTATAGCTCAAATAATAAATTTTGGATAAAGACTATTTGATTATAACAACCTTAAACAGCAGACCTGCAAAGCAGCTTGTTTTGTTTACAGCTAATTATTTGAATTTGATTATCGAATATATAAATGCCAAACTCCGTGTCACAGTTTTTGCTGACTTGGATCTTTTGTTTTTGAAAAGTGTGAGATGTAGCCAAAATGGTGGAAATGGAAGCCCTGTCAAGAGAACGACTCTTCATGAGCTATATGAGAAGCAGGGACAGAGTCCGTGGTATGACAACTTGTGCCGCCCTGTTACCGATCTTCTTCCCTTGATTGAAAGTGGTGTGAGAGGTGTTACAAGCAACCCAGCGGTAATTAACCCTCTACTTGTACCGATATTCTCTTACATGATGCAAAATGTGACATTTTTTCTTCCCACATTCACTCTTATGATAATTTGTAATGACTTTTTGTATATGCGGTTACAGATTTTCCAAAAGGCGATATCAACCTCGAACGCTTACAATGACCAGTTCAGGTAGTGTATACAACCTAACAAATAATGGCTTGTTATAATAAATTTTGCTATATAATTTATCATCACGAGGGGTTGTTCTAATTTGACTTTTGGATACGCATATTCTAAGTCTCAAAACAAAATTTTTTTTGGAGCATCTTTTTTGCAATCGATAGTTTAACTTTGTATCTTAGCACCAAGTTATCTAATGAATGAGTATGGTACTACAGGGAACTTGTACAAGGAGGAAAAGACATCGAAAGTGCATATTGGGAACTTGTAATTAAAGATATCCAAGATGCTTGCAAACTATTTGAGCATATTTATGACGAAACAGATGGAGGTGATGGTTATGTTTCTGTTGAGGTTTCACCCCTGCTTGCTGAAAATACCCAAGGGACTGTTGATGCTGCAAAATGGTTGCACAAAGTGGTTGATCGTAAAAATGTTTACATCAAAATTCCCGCAACCGAAGCATGTGTCCCTTCGATTAAAGACGTTATTTCCTTGGGAATTAGTGTGAATGTCACTGTAAGTTGATCTTTACTTCTTACTTAGTTTATAGATGATTTCAATGAACGAGATGAAGATTTATATGTCCTTTAGGGGGTGTTTGGATTTTATTTCGGAAATGGTTATTTGAAAATTAATCAACTTTGGTGTTTAGATAAACGTGATATGTCCTTTAGGGGGTGTTTGGATTTTATTTCGGAAATGGTTATTTGAAAATTAATCAACTTTGGTGTTTAGATAAACGTGATATGTTTTTTATCGTTTAGGGGTTCATACCAGCTGTGGCAAAACTAATAACCTAAGGGTAACTTAGATTACTTAAACCTACTATGAGTGATTTTCTACTCCCATCTTACAATGGTCTCACTTTTCTGTTAAAAAATGTCAAACTTATGTTAATTAATTCAATTAGGGCTGTAATCGAGTCAAGCCGAGCTCAAGCTTGAGACAGGGCTTGAGCATAGCTCAAAAATGATATGGTAGGCTCGAGCTCGGCTCGATAGCTCGACGAGCTTTAATCATCCAAGCTTGAGCTTGGCTCGAGTGATATTCGAATAAGGCTTGAGCTCGGCTCGACAAGCTTGAATTTATACATAAACATTGTCTGCGATAGACAAACTCATAGAAAATACGCGAGGAACTCAAGAGCAAAGAACTTATACAAAACATTCGGGAGCATTAGGGTTTAAAAAGCCCTTCTATGATAAATATTTAATTATTATACCAATATTCACATTAGTCTTCAGGTTGTTTATATAAATATGTATAACAAAAATTCATACGTACCGAAGGCTAGAAAAGCTCGATAGAAGCTCGAGCTCGAGCTATTGAAAGCTCGAGCTCAGCTCATTATGTGTTTCGAGCTTGTTTATTGGCTCGGGTTCGGACTCGAGCTCGATAAAAGCTCGACTCGGTCGGGTCAAGCTCAAGCTCGAGTTGCTTGATAAAAGCTTGGCTTATTTCTAATGGCATAAAGTGATAAGTTAATTATTTAGAAATGAGTAAAATGGGGCACGTGCTTTGTATAAGTTAATTATTTACTTATTTCTAATGACATAATAATCACTTTCGAAACACACTTTCAAACACCTAGTGATGACAAGCCAGTCTTGCTGCCATTAATTGCAATAATTGATGTTTGCACATTTGAATGTCCTGAACTGTTTTTCTTCGCATGCCACACCTAGCTTATATATATCTTACTAATTTGTTTTTTATTGATTTTTTACAGCTCATATTTTCCCTGTCGAGATACGAGGCAGTTATTGATGCTTATTTGGATGGGCTAGAGGCTTCAGGTCTAGATGATCTATCTAAAGTTACAAGTGTTGCTTCTTTCTTTGTTAGTCGAGTAGACTCACTTGTCGACAAAATGCTTGAGAAAATTGGAACACCAGAGGCTCTTGACCTTCGAGGAAAGGTAAAAAAATCAACCATTTAAGTAAATAATTAACATTTTACCTCAATATCTTGCTTTTTGAACTGTGTGGTCTACTTTACAGGCCGCAAATGCTCAAGCAGCTCTTGCCTTCCAACTGTACCAAAAGAAATTCTCGGGTCCAAGATGGGAAGCCCTTGTTAAGAAAGGTGCTAAGAAGCAAAGGTTGCTCTGGGCTTCAACCAGTGTTAAGAACCCAGCCTACCCCGACACCCTTTATGTATCCCCACTTGTTGGACCTGACACGGTGAGCCTTATGATTCCCTTTTTGTAAGATGGCCGCCTAGTAGTAAAGCTGGAAACGTTGACCCATTTACATATAAGTGGGTTGAATCGGGTTATGTTTTATTTGTGAGTTGTGATGGGTCAAATGGGTACAATAGAAAAATTAGCTAACTGGTTTGACGGGTTGAAAAGTCGCCCAAAGAGTATCTTTAATGCATAAAGTGATAAAACCTGTTTAGGAAAAGATCAGCTTATTATGGAAATAATGTAATTTGTTTATAAAAATGTCAACTTTTGGACCAAAGGCCTTGTGAATTAACCCGACCCAGACAAAAATAACTTATATTAACCCGTTTTGAACCATGACTTGACCCACTCGTCTTGGCACTTCCATCTAGTGGCCGCCGAATGTTAACCGCTTTATGTTATTGTGTAGGTGTCAACCATGCCTGATCAAGCTTTGCTAGCATTTATCGACCATGGAACAGTTGGAAGGACAATTGACGCAAATGTATCAGAGGCTGAAGGCATTTACAGTGCACTAGAGAAGTTGGGAATCAACTGGGGCGTCGTTGGGTCTCAATTGGAGAATGAAGGAGTAGATTCATTCAAGAAAGCCTTTGATAGCCTTCTCGACAGCCTCCAAGAGAAGGCTAATTCCATGAAATTAGTCAGCCTGTAGACCACTCGATATGTGTTTTCCAGTATTCGATTTGCATCAAACAGAATTCAAAAATAATAAAGAGACGCATGTAACAGTGAGTGCTCTGTAAAGTAATGGTTGGTTGTGTAATGAAGGTTTTTTAAGTGAAGTAGTAGTGAAATGAATGAGTGGTTTTGGCTTTTATATTGATTTCCTTATCTACATCCCTTGTTTGTGTGGTGGTTCTTACAAATGTGTATCTATCCATTTTCCCATTTTTTGGAAAAAAATTTCCAGTCCTCTGTATAAGCTATATAAAAACACTTCTCTTTAGAAAATCAACATTGGTAAGATCATATGATTATTGAGGTTTCAAACAATCAATATAAAGTCACTCTACCCTTTTTAACCAAAACAATTTTTGCATTGAACTGATATATACTGTAATAGAAAACGGTAGAACACTAACTTATTACCGACTATCTACACCTTACAAAAACACAGCAAACACTATGTTACAGCGTGTTTTTAGCATCGACTTACAAAAATGCAGTAAAATGTTTTATCTTTGTTGAAATTCAAGATTATAAAGATATGCCACTTATTTATCTTTTTGGTTGGTTAAGGTTTGTAACTTGATGGAACTATGTAACCCATAAATAAAGATTATGGTCAAGCTTTGGCCTTCTTTTGGACACCTACACAAAAATGTATGGTGGGAGAGAGGGGTAGTATGGTAAATTCATAAATGCATTCTGGAAGCTGTTGGCAAATGAAGCTAAGACAGTTATCTTTCCCTCTTAATCTTTGACATTTTAATACTACTTGTGCAGTTGTGTGTTCCTTGCTAATAAATGGTGTTATCACTTCCATCCTTCTTTACCCCTAAGCTTTCTTTTTCACAGGTACCCTTCATTTATCATCATTCCTTTATATCTGCATATCTTGTAACTTATAAAAAAAACAATATAAGCTAAGTGTGAATCTTTTGATTTAACAGCAATGGGTGCACAAATCACCAAATCTACATGCCACCCATGTATCATGTTCTTTATCTGGTTGGTAACTCTTATAGTCTTTCTACTTTTTATTGGTTATATGCTGTAATAATTGTCTAATTAATGCAGATGAAAAAGGTTCATTGGATGATGCTAAATCTTCGTCTAATATCGATAGAAGAAAATGGCTGCTGTCTTCTGTTGGGTTGTTGGCAGTGTCATTGGGGACTTCTTTAGGAGATGGAGTTGCTGTGGCATCTAATTTTGCTGACAGTAATCTTGTTATCCCTTATTAATGTAAAATTTATTTTATCGGCATTCTGGTTTGATAATTAATTGTGCTAGTTGGGTATGGATTATATAATCTATATCTGGTTTTGTTGGGGTGGGGGTGGGTTAGGCCTCTGGTTCGTAAAGTGATTATGTGACATGAAATCGTCAAGTTGTTATGATCCAACATCGGCCAAGTATGCGATTGGTTGGTGGTTTATAAAGTCTAGGTGTTCCCTCCTCCTTTGAGTTAGCTTTTTGGAGTGATATCTACACTTAGCTTATAAAACGATACGAACCTAGTATGGATATCAAACTGCTTTCGTGAATTGTTCTTCCTCCTATCTCACTTCACCTGACTGTTTGGTTAACCGTATTTCATTTCTTAAGTGATTTCTAATACGGAGTATATCACAAGTTTAACTGAACGGGTTATATGAGACAGTGTTCGGCTATTTCGTTGTTTGAAGTTGATAATCAAGTAATCAGTCGTTTGAGTGTCAGACAAAATTTCATAATGTAAGGATTTAAATGTGAAATGACCTCCAAATAATCACATAGTTTCGTTCCAGTTATGCCTAAAATGATTATCAGAATCTAGTTATTTGCCCCTAAATACCACCGAACCCTTGGAAGTGACCATCTGAGGCCTGAAAACACAACAATTAGATAATAATCAATTCCAGAATGAAATGCAAAACACCCCCTAAGTATACACCAAAATCATCCGTGCAGAAGGTGCAAAATATACAAAATAATAATAAAATAAAACAAAACTAATATTTCAGGGATGCATTATGCAACATGAGTATACTTTTTGATTTGCAGTGCCAGCCTTAAAGGGGAAGGATTATGGAAAATCGAAGATGAAATATCCAGACTATGAAGAAACGAGCTCAGGACTCCAATATAAGGTCGCTGCCATCGAGTGTATTTTAGTTTTCTTAGTTTTATAATTAGACACATTTAAGCTCCAACTATAGCTTTTAAATAAAAACTCAATAAATGCAGGACTTGCGAGCAGGAAATGGCCCAATTCCAAAGAGAGGAGACACTGTAGTGGTATGCGAACTGTTCTGTACGTCCCCACTTATGTTTTTTATCTTCACCATCTTAACGTAGCACAAATCACAGAAAAAACTTAGGAAGAAAGTGTCACACGAGACAGTAAGAAAAAAAGTTTGAACTGTGAGGGAAGTTCTGATGCACTGAATGCGTTTATAGGTTGATTGGGATGGCTACACGATTGGATATTATGGCCGAATATTTGAAGCTAGAAACAAGACCAAGGGTGGTTCCTTTGAGGTATATCATACATATCATGTGCAAATTCATCAGTGTTATTTTCAATTGTAGACTTGCATTCACTGTATTACAATTGTGTAGGGAGACAACAAATCTTTTTACAGATTCCGACTAGGTTCCCATGAGGTATACTTCCTTTTCCCCTATGACTTAGTAAAATGAAAAATCATGGTGTTGTGATCCTAATGGATCCCAATGGATCATGGTTCTTTTATTAGGTGATACCAGCTTTTGAGGAAGCTGTTGCAGGCATGTCTTTGGGTGGCATTAGAAGGTGAAATATATTTTGGTTATGGTTTCAGGTGCTACGTAATCTTATGATAATACTTTGTAAGGAAAGTCGCTTATTTGTTTCATATATTTGACCATATGTTCAGGATTATTGTGCCTCCGGATCTTGGATATCCAGAAAACGATTACAACAAAAGTGGTCCTAAGCCAACAACATTTTCGGTACTTTCACTATCTTGATTATTATTGCGTCATGTAATGATTGCTCCATAAAGGTCTTTTTAACACTAACATGCTCCACAGGGCCAAAGAGCACTGGATTTTGTGCTGAGGAACCAAGGATTGATCGATAAAACCCTTTTGTTTGACATTGAGCTTTTAAACATTATACCCAACTGAAGTGTGTCTGTGCAAGCAACTCATTCATATATACAAGTGATGCGCTCAGTATTACAGTATAAATATTGCAGCTTTTGACCTTTCGTCAGTTCTTGTTCTCGTTTGTTTAATATCCATATGGATTTGTTTTGCAAAACATTTGCAATTTTTGGTATATTGAATCGTAGAAACATATGTTATACAAAATGTGGTTAATATAATGTTTACGACACCAAATGTGGTTACATACAAGATGGTTCGTGTAGGGTCTCACTGGACGATCTTACACATGTTAAATAGCCATATAAAGTGTGTGCCTGTGGTGAGTTCCTACCTATTTCATTATGCCTTGTTTTTCTTGCATGTTGTATATCATCAAGATCAAGTTTTAAGGATACATAATTAATTTGATTCCTCTCAGTTGTTTCGTACATGGCTTCATCTGTTGAGATAATCTTGCAAGTAAATTTTTAGTTAAGTATTCAGTTCATGATTGTTTTACATTGGCATATCAATCATGGTTATATAAGGGGTGTTTAGGATTGCTTATTTCAAACTGATTACTGCTTATTTACTCTATAATAAGCTTTCTATTCAAACACCCAAAACTGCTTATCTGCTTGAAAAATAAGCAAATAAGCAATCCCAAACACTTTTCATGTTAAGATAATCGACAAAACATTCACATCAACAGCAAATTCTCAGGTCAAGAAATGGAGACAATAAAAGAAACCAAAACTGTGAATGTTTAAAGATGCATAAATTACTGAAACCAAACAAACATCCTTAACACACCAAAATCAGGGAAAGGAAAACAAGAGAACAAGCACCTAACCTATAAACATTGCAACACAATTCCAGGTTAGTTAACAGGCAGTACTTTTCGCTTATAACGGACCATAACCTTCCCTTTGACACCAACCACCATAGCATTCCAATCAGTCTCAGGAAACGGAGAAACCAATTCCAACTCAAAGTTTCTCAACAAATGACTCCAAATCGCTTTAATTTGCAAATAAGCAAACGGCTCACCCAAACAACCATGTCTCCCACCACCAAAAGAAATGTATGAAAACGCCCCGGATACCTTATCTTCCTCTCTACCAGGACTAAATCTATCCGGATCATACGTGTCTGGATCCTTAAATACATGTGGCAACCGGTTGGCAAATGCAGGCGATGTGGCGACTATGTGGCCTTTGGGGATATCATAATTCTTTCCTTCTTTTGTAGTCACGGTGAAATCAGAATGTGAGCTACGTAACAACATAATTAGTGGCGGGTGAAGCCTCAAAGCTTCCTTAATGCATCTATACAACACATTCATCTCGGATAAAATATCATGATCAATCTGGTTTCCATGATCTTTCATGATATTCTTTTGCTCATCGAGTGCAGCTGCCATGTATTTTGGGTTGCAAAGAAGATAAGCTCCAGTCCATGTTGAGGTTATAGAACTTGTGTGCTGGCCCGCAAATAAGGCGGCAATTAAAAGCCCTGTAACTTCTGATTCGGTTGTGGGGCGGCCGTTTTTGTATTTGGAGTCAATGAAGCATTGTAACATGTCGTTCTCGGATTTCCCACTTTGTTTACGGGAGTTTATGATGGTTGAAAAGATGTGTGCGAGTTTCTTACGGGCTCTGTCACGGGTGCGGTGGCAAGGGATGGGGAGGTATGGGAATATGACACTGATGGGCTGCATACCGTTATCAAGATCATGGAAAAGAGCTGACACATCATCGAATAGTTTGTTACGGACTTCTTCACCTAAAAGGCATCTGCTGGCAGTTAGGATGATGAGACGTTCGAGTTCGTCTTTTAGATCCACTTCACCACTATCACCCCATTTTGAGAAATATTCCTGCAAATGATAATAACACTTGCTGAGACAAACAATATTAATGATACTGCTAGTTAGGGATTAAATCATGCAACATAATCAGATAATCAAGTGTAATAAAATGTGGAGCAGAAGGTAAACTTGGATGGGCTAGTGATGTTCGGAGTTATGATAATAAGCCAATCGGTAGTTATTTCAATGTTTGTCACTTTGACAAATTCTTATTATGCAACCAATACATACAACGAAAAAAAGAATATTCCAATGACAAAAGAAAGAGACAATATGTGAGATTAGAGTAAAAGTCTTTTTACATTAGGATACGAACCCATCCCATACTAGGCTCATATCGGTTCATAAGTCAAGTGTAAAACTCACTCATAAAGCTAGCTAGCTTGTAAGAAGAGGGGACACCTAGACTTTATAAACCACCAACCAATCTCATACTTAGCCGATGTGGGATCGTAACAATCTACTCCTAAACTAGAACGACCCTCAAATGGCCTAGTGGTAAGGTCATTGGTTTCCTCACAAGATGTCAAGGGTTCAAACATCTCTAGGGATTAACCTGGTCAGGCCGAGTAAAAAAGGCTTGCCCTCCCCGCGGGAAAACCTCATCCGTTTGCCCGTTTTACTACTCCTAAACTAGGTCAGAGATCATTAAACCCCTTGAAACATTGAAGCTAATAATCAAATAATCACATTCAAATATTTATAAAAAAGGTAAAAGGTAAAAAAAAAAAAGGTTTATACCTCAGCTTCGGAAACCATCATGTCAACATAACCCTTCAACTTAGTAACCCTCAAAGCCTCAGTAAAAAACCTAAACTGTTCTTGCCTAACAGAATAATCAACATCAAAAACAACACCAGGACCAAAAGTAGGAACATTAAACTGATAAACCTCTTGCTGACTCAGATCTGTTTCACTAGCTTTAAAAAAATGACCAGACACTTCTGGGCCTATTAGAAAAGTAATATTCTTATTAAAAAACAAATTCAGTGTAAAAACAGATCCTAGTTTTGGGTATTCTTTTTTAAGCATAACAATTGGTCCTTTAAGGAATTGCAACAGGCCTCCTATGATTGGGATTGGTGTTTGGATAACAGGTGGGAGGTTTTTCTTTGATCTTATGAATGTGGCTATGATTTTGAATGTGATTAAGGTTGTGATTAAGAGTGTGGCTATGTTTAGCCATTTGGGATCTACTAATTGTTGTTCTAGGATCATTTTGAGTAGTGGAGTGAGACTAATCTGATTTGATTAGTGTTTGTGTGTGTTTTTTATATGGGTGTGATTAAGGCAGGGGATATTCTATGGGCTTAAGTTGAAAACAGTGATTTGGTTACATAATTTGTAACGAAAGGGTACAAAAAAAGGGTTTAACTGTCAAAGCATCTCCACTTGTTCATTGGCCACTTTCCAAACTTCACTTTACACCGGGCGTAGGGGCGAGCATAAAAACCGTACCGAACCTATTTTGATCCGGTCTTCGGTCCACATTTTAATTCATGTTCGTTTCTTGGTCCGGTTCGGTTTTACGTACAACCGACCATTTTGCTTTGTTTGACCGGACCGACTCGGACCGGACCAAACACATTCGGTCCGGTCCTCGGTCAGTGGTTTTGGGCTAAATCGGTCTCGGTTTGGTCCGGTTTGTTTCGTTCTAGTTCAGGTTTGACCCGATGCTCACCCCTAACCGGGTGTAATCCTTTTTGTATGACTAGGCGTAACATAATGATGGTCGACTTATTAGTCAGTTACGAAACCCCCCTTGAATGCGCCCCCTTATGAAACAAATGGAGACTTGGTCGGGTAGTTGGACGAGTTGTTTAGCACACAAAACCACCTCAACGACTCATTATTTGAGGCTCATTATTTCATCGTATGAAACTTGGTCACCATTACAGACATTTGGTAATGCAGTTAGTTTTAGAGAGAGAATGTTGAGTTGACGCTGAGGCATGCAAGTAAGGATTGTTTGTTATAATGGTTACCTGACCATCATCTCCATCTCAGCGTCACATTTGTTTTTAACACACTACTTTAACGGCATCTTTAGAGGCGTAATGGTCATCAACTAACCAAAACACCAAAAAATAATTCACATTATACAAACATATCTCACAATATACCTCACATACGGTCACAAACAAAATAATAGTAAACAAAATAATACTAATAATAATAGTTCCCCCGTCCCAAAATAAGTAAGATGTTTTGACTTTTTAGAGTATTTCTTTTTCAACTTTAACCTTAAATATTTTTGTTTATGTTATATAATAATTGATGAAAAATTATACTAATGAAAATACATTTAAAACTCAATCCATTCATATAAATTTCATTACGTATTATATAGTACAAACAAAAATATATAAGGTTAAAAAAAAAGAATGACTTTCGAAAGTCAAAACGGTACAATTATTTTGAGACGAAATGAGTAATAAACAAAATCCCGCGTATGCATGCCTTTTTTGAGTGTTTGCGTCAATTATTTAAACTACTTTTCTAGTTAGGGGGTGTTTGTTTCGGCTTATATGTGGGCTTATGAGCTTATTTGATTTCGGCTTATATAACATAAGCCTCAATTTTTCGGCTTATTTTGAAACTTGTGGGCCTATATAAGTTTATTATGACCTGAAAAACTTATATAAGCCCATTTGTCTCAATATAAGCCATAAAACTGGGGCTCATGTTATATAAGCCGAAATCAAATAAGCTCATAAGCCCACATATAAGCCGAAACAAACACCTCCTTAGTAATTTCGAATGTGTGAACATATCTGATAAGGAATGCCAAACGGGTGAGCATAAAAAACCGAATAAACTAAAATCAAACCAAAAATCTGAAAAACTGACCGAAACTAAAAACCGATGGTTCGGTTTTTACTTTTTCAAAGACCAAAAACTTTCGGTTCCATTTCGGTTTTCGTCCAAAAATCGAACCGAACCAATTTTATTATATAATAATATATAATTAATATAATGTAAATAAATAAATAATAAATCAAAATTTTTAATTCATATTTATTTTGTTGGTGGAATTATAATATTATATCTTAATGTTTATATGTGTGTTTATCATATGTGTGTTTACTTGATATATCATTACATATGTGATAATGATTTTACTATGTCTATTTTCATTTGC
>BQNB010155839.1:4747-15342 GCA_026074375.1 Tanacetum coccineum
AAAGAACTTCAGCATTTCAATCTCTTTCTGTGTCACAAATGTGTGACAAAAAGAACAAGGTTCTGTTTACTGACTTTGAATGTCTTGTTTTGTCTCCTGAATTTAAGTTACCTAATGAAAATCAAGTATTACTTAAAATCCCTAGACAAAACAATATGTACAATTTCAATTTAGAGAACATTGTTTCTTTAGGAGGATTAGCTTGTTTAATTGCAAAGGCCACAATTGATGAATCTAACAAATGGCATAGGAGGTTGGGTCATGTTAACTTCAAAAACTTAAATAAACTTGTAAAGGGAAACCTTGTAAGAGGTTTACCTTCAAAGATTTTTCAAAATGATCACACTTGTGTTGCTTGTCAGAAAGGAAAGCAACACAAGGCCTCCTGTAAGGCCAAATCAGTGAACTCTATTAGCCATTCCTTACAACTTCTTCATATTGATTTGTTTAGACCTACATCTGTTAGGAGTCTAAACTATAAGACTTATTGCCTAGTAATCACTGATGATTTTAGCAGGTTTAGTTGGGTGTTTTTCTTAAGAACTAAGGATAAAACTAGTGGAATCCTTAAGGACTTCATAAGACAAATTGAGAACCAATTGAATCAAAAAGTTAAAACTATTAGATGTGATAATGGTACAGAATTCAAGAACAAGGATGTTATTAAATTTTGTGGGTCAAAAGGGATCAAGAAGGAATACAGTAATGCTAGAACTCCACAACAAAATGGAGTTGCTGAAAGAAAGAACAGGACCCTTATTAAGGCTGCTAGAACTATGCTAGCAGATTCATTTGTACCTAACACTTTTTGGGCTGAAGCAGTTAGTACTGTTTGTTATGTTCTTAATAGGGTATTAGTGACCAAGCCTCATAATAAGACACCTTATGAACTTATAACTGGTAAAATACCAATTATAAGTTATATAAGACCTTTTGGGTGCCATGTGACCATCTTGAATACCATTGACCACCTGGGCAAGTTTGCTGTCATACGCACTTCATTTACATGAGCTTCATGTTGTCTCAAATAAGCATACAATTGATCAAAGTTGGTGTTGCGTAAGTTTTTAGCTAACTTCACATCCGTAACAAACATGCTCCATTCAGGTTGAAGATGATTGATGGATTTTGTATTAACTTGAAGTGGTTGCATTGACATTCCAATCGTATGCATGCCATTTAACAGTTGAGCAAACCTTAAGTAATACGAGTGAATTGTCTCTTTTTTCTCTGAAGTGAATGTATCAAACTCATCATACAGACTCTATTATCTTTCATGCAACAAGAATTCTGAACCTTGAATAAGTAACTTGACTCTATCCTAAATCTCCTTGGCTTCAGTATGATGATTCACCAGATTGTAAATGTCTTGTGGTAAGCCTTGAAGAACAATGTTAGTTGATCTTATGTCACAAGCTTTACGAATCTTTTCTGGTTCTGTGAGATCGTCATAAGTTTTGTCTCTTATAGATGCTGGTGTAGTTTGAGTTCTAAGGACTTCAAATGTTTCATATTTGAAAGGTCCATTGATGACTGAGTCATAAAGTAGCTTACCATGTTCCTTACCATTGATATAGAGTAGCATACGACTTTGCCAAGAACTATGCTGACTCCTATCAAGCATAGGAGGACGATTATAAGCCCTTGCTGCAATAACGTTCTCTGCCATTGTTAACATCTTGAAATGATTGTTGTGTGAAATGATATGAAAGATCATTTTAATGATTAGTGGTTATTGTGTTGGTGTGTTGTTGTAAGTGATTAAGAGTTGTTCTTGTTGTAGTTTTAGTCCTTGAATTACAAGTAAGGTGCTTACAAATCCCAAAGAAGAAAATTAAACAGTGAACCAAAATCTTAAATCGTAGAATAATTACTTATTCCACGGGATTTTACAAAAATTCATGAAACTGTTTGTATTTCGCAAGATGTACTGGTATTCCGCTGGATTTTACAAGTCTTGGATAAACCGCGGGATATGTGAAGATATTCCGCAAGATTTTACAAATCCACGATAAATCGCGGGAACGAAAACCTGTTATTTTGCTGGAAAACAAAATTTGAGATATTTTGCGGGAACAAAAATGAAGTTATTCCGCAGGAAATCAAAACTTGTATTTCGTCTGAAAAACAATAGATAATCCGCGGGAATAAGTGAAGTTATTCCTCTGGAAATCAACACCTGTATTTAGCTTGAAAAACAATAGATATTCCGCGAGAATAAGTGAAGTTATTCCGCTGGAAATCAAAACTTGTATTTCGCTTGAAAAACAATAGCTATTCCGAGTAATTAAATGAAGTTATTCCGCTGGAAATCAAAACCTGTATTTTGCCTGAAATAACAACAAGTATTTCGCTGCCACTTTATTCTGAGAACACTTTATTCTGCGGGATTTCCTGTATTCCGCAGTCAAGAACACCACGAACCCAAACTCAAAAATATTTAAAAAACACACTTTTAAACATTTTTTCTCTTGATTCTTTTTTCAAAACAAAGTATCCCTAGGATATATTTATCATAAAAATCATAACTTAAAGGTTTTAACAACAAAAATTATGGTTTTTTTTTTGTATATATATGCCCAAAAACACCTAAAACTTTAATTTTTGACAAGAGAAATCACATACAAACACACTAAATCACACCATGGTAACTGATACCAATTGTAAGATATATCAATCACATAAACTAACAAGAATCTAATAAAAGGGTTTAGAGAGATAAAGTGGTATGGAACACTTCTAGAGAGAGAATAAAATAAGAGTATATTTGACAGCCTAGAAATGAACCAACACCCTCTCCAAGGCATGGAGAGGGTATTTATGTGATGGTTTGGCCAGCCACCCATGGATAGTCCATGGGTCAGCCCGGTTAGCTTACAACTTAATTAAACGCTTACACTACGAGCTAAGTTTATTACAATGGTAGTGACCGAGTCTTTTCTTGATTCCTAACAACAACATCATGACAAAAGACAAAAACCCTAAACCTAACCATAGTAGTTACCCTAATAACATTCCTCTTAAGAACAAAGACAAGTTCCCTGATCTTCCTTCATTTGGTTCTATAACAAATGGTATTGCAAAACCTACTTTGGATACCTCTTCAACAAATGCTAATATCCGAGCTTTAGTCCTCGATGATCAAGACCTCATTAATGTTGAAGACCCTTGATGGTGTTATTGGTGAAGCTAAAAGACGTGAACTCAATGAGTAATATGTATGTGATCTGTAGGAATGAAGGTTTTATGAAATTAAAAATTCATCATGTTGGGGGACTTTGGTAATGGATTCAATTTCGTTCGAGTTCATCAGCAGATAAATTCCAAACTAATGCTTCCTTAAAGAGTGTTTATTCTTGCATCAAAACTTCTACACCTTCCTTTAAAGTTGATGAATGTATGATCTGGATTGAGATTCGCGGTCTTCCTTTATGTGCTTAGGGATAAAATGCATACAAGAAAGTAGCAGATATGTTTGGAAATTCATGTTGTTTTAGCTGAGGAATCGACGTGAATGAGTTCGTGTAGGATTTGTGTTTCTACTAAGTCGCATAATTTTGTTTCAGAAAGATTGTTAGTTGAAGTACACAGGTGAATTAGGATGTTCATGTGCATAAGTTAGGAACATGAAACATAATATTGTTGATGAAACACTTAATTCCTCCGACAATATAGACGTCAATGGTATGGAAAATATAGAGGATTCTGTAGACGAAAATTCTTTGGCCGATTTGAACGACTTGAATGACTTGAAAGAAACTATAAACAAATTGGCAAGCAGCGCAATTCAACATCCAATCAGCAAAGAGAACATAGATCAGGAAGATGACATCAACAAAGTATCTCCTGAAATTGTAGTTTCCTCGGACCTAAGTAGGCCTCTAGGTTTTGAACATATGAAAAGAACATCTAGTAAGTGATCTACTTCTTTTGCTAGATACTGAAAGAAAGACATAAAAGGAGTTTCCCTTATTGAATAATTATCAAGAATTATTGAGGTAGGAGATTCCTTAGGTTTTGATGTTAGAGGGTGTAAAAAACTCTCAAAAGAATGATCAATGGGACTGGCGTTGATAAATGAACATTCTATCTATTAATAGTTATGGTACGAAGAAATGGAGAAAACGTGTTTGGATTAAAGAGTTATATTTCAAGCATAACATTCATTTTCTCAGTATTCAAGAATCCAAAATGACGCGCCTTGAAACCTTTCATCTTAAATCCATGTGGGGTAATTATAATTTTGATTTTGTGTGTAGTATGGCTCGTGGTATATTGGGAGGCCTAATTTCTATGTGGGATCCCAATTCCTTTATTAAAGATGATATATGGTGTGATAACACTTTTATTATTGTCAAAGAGAACTGGAGAAATACAGTTGGTGATTATTATATGATAAAGATTTATGGTTCTCAAGACTCATTGGCCAAAGCTATTTTTGTGCAATAGAATTGGTGGTTTTATGCATCAGACGCTGGTAAGTATATCATTTTTGGAGACATGAACATTGTTCGTAATGAAAACGAAAGGAGTGGTTCTCTTTTTTCTCGACATGATGCAGATAACTTCAACTCTTTCAAGTCCTATAGTCTATTAATTCATTTTTGAGGAGTTACTGGATGCTTGAAAACCATGGTTCGGGTGAATGGGTTTGGGAATTTCACTTTTGTAGAAGACTTATCATTTCGATCATTGAGAGCTTCGTTATCACTATTACTTTCGATACTGCTTATCTCAAATGGGGGAATGTTTATTATTATTCCTTGCTACATAATTTCTATCATATATTATTCAATCAAAAAATGTGTATTAATTGAAGTATTTCATTCTAATCTTCTGTAGCATTGTCTTAGTGTTGGTTATCTCAAAATAAGACCAACTTATTTCATCTTATGCACGTTGAAGGTTTTGAGTTGGTACGTTTATAAACCAGCTAAGTCACTGAAGGTTGGGCTAGTAAGCGCCTACTTGACTAAATGGCATAATTTTACATCTATATCACTGATACAAGCCCATTATGGTTGAAGATCAGATTTTCAAATCTTAAAGTTTGAGCTAATAGAAGGATAGTGGACAATAATGACAAAACCTTGGATTTCAAACTTCTTGTTTTTAGTTTATTTTATTTAATACCAATTACATGTGCACCCTATGTCTTATCTTGTCCTTTTAATGATTTTAGCCTTTAGCTTTCTCGAGTTAAGGATTTGAGCAATCATGTAGGAACTCGTAATCACTTCACTTCACCATGGTAATCATACAAGAATTATAGAAAGAAGATAAATAGAAAAGAGATGAACTAGAGAGAGAAAGTAGAGAGAAGTAGGAGAGAAAGAAAAGCAAGATTGGATTGCACTATGAGAAAAGAGAGAACAACCAACCAACCCTTCTCTATGTGTGAAGAAGGGGTATTTATAGTTAGAGATCACATGTTAGACGCCTAGCTTTTATAACACAGACCAGGCTTAGGTTTTTCTTAGGATTAAACCCGCAACACATACAATATTAGATTACTAAACGAGCCCGGTTTCCTTTCTAGCCTATTACAATGTATATTTAGATAAAGACCGAAGCTTCCTTGTTGAGTGATCGAGATTCCTTGTTTGACTCAATATTTTGAGGCTAACATAAACCGTATAAACCAAACCGAATGGACCGACACAAAACTAAACCTAGTCACTTCGGTTTGGTTCTTGGTTTGGTTCGGTTTTGGTCGGTTTTATAATCTTAGATTCAATGGAACAGAAGAAGATAAATGTTTTGTTTATTTCTTAATACTAATGAATGATGAAGACAAGGAGTATGTATAGATACAACCATTGACATTACCATAAATCACTCCTCTAAATATGAAGATGATTGATACAATTAAAAGTGGTTGATACTATTAAACGTAGAAAATCAAATATGGAAAGGAATATATATGAAATCATTTATTCCCCCTCAAGATAGAGCATGCAAATCGGTAAAGCCAATCTTGCCAAGAAGAAATTGAAGCTGATGTGCTAGAAGACCTTTTGTTAGCAAGTCTGCTATTTGCATTTACTGCTGATTTTCATCAGAATGATTTCCTTTGATTCGACTCTTTCACATACAAATTAACAGTCCATCTCGACGTACTTTGTTCTCTCGTGGAAGACAGGATTGTTAGCTAGGTGTCAGGCTGCTTGGTTATCACAAAATAAGGGGGTGGCCAATGGATTGTGAACATGTAACTCATTGAGCAACCATCAAACCCAAATGATCTCACTAATGGTGGAGGCCATTGCCCTATACTCAGATTTAGCCAAAGAACGTGAGATTAATGACTGTTTCTTAGTTTTCTAAGAAATAGGAGTCCCATCTAGCAAGAGCATATAACCAGTACGTGATCGCCTCGTGTAGGGACATCCTAACTAGTCAAAGTCACAATAAGCGGTTAAGACGGGATCTCCTGCTCGAGAAATGAGAATACCTTGGCTTGGAGTGGCCTTCAGGTACCCAAGAACACGATTTGCTACCTCCAAATTATTGTTTCGTGGGTCGGCTACAAACTGGCTTAAAATATTGACAGAATATGTAATATCCGGCCGCGTGACTTGAAGGTAAAGAAGTCGGCCGATGAGTCGACGATACTGACTTGCATTTACTCATGATTCACTTTCTCATTTGTCTAATTTCAACCCTTGTTCAATAGGAAAGGCACTCGGTTTGCATCCCATCTTCCCGCTATTTTCTAGAATGTCCAACGTATATTTTCGTTGGCTTAGAACTAGACCATCTTTTGTTTTTGCCACCTCTATCACAAGGAAATACTTCAATAGGCCGAGATCTTTAATGTTGGATTCATTGTCAAGCTGTTTCTTGGTTTCTTGAATTTTGGTGAGACTATTTCTGGTAATGATGATGTCATCCACGTAAATTAAAACGACCACCATTATGCTACGTGCCTCATAAATAAATAGCGAGTGGTCCGCCTTAGATTGTCTAAAATTTAGACTTCGGAGAAAAGTGTTAAATTTGTGATACCAATTGCGTGAAGCTTGCTTCAACCCATATAAAGACTTTCTCAGCCGACAAACACGAGTTTCATTATCATTAGAAAAGCCTTTAGGGATTTTCATGTAAACTTCCTCATCTAGGTCTCCATGCAAGAAGGCGTTATTCACGTCAAGTGGATGGATAATCCAGTCCCTTTTAACTGTGATTGCTAATAAAGTGCGAACGGTTACCAGCTTAGCGACCGGTGCAAAAGTGTCATGTTAATCCACCCCTTCTATTTGAGTGAATCCTTTTGCAACTAGACGAGCCTTGTACCTTTTAACTTCACCATTTGGCTTGAATTTGATCTTGTATACCCATTTTGAATCTATAACTCATTTTCCTTCCGGTAAATATTCAAAAGTCCAAGTACCATTTTTCTCTAAAGCCTTGACCTCCTTTTGCATGGCTTTACGCCATCAAGCATCTTGTGCAGCATGTTTGAAACACTTGGGTTCATCATTATTAGTGATGGCCGCTTAGAAGGCTTTGTGATTAGTGGAAAACTTATCATAAGAAACAAAATTTGAGATTGGGTAGCGTACTGTGGAGGTAACCTGATTGGATGTTGATGTTGTGTGTTTGACCGAAGGGGGAACTTGTACAACAAAATCTTTGAATCTTGATGGTTGAATTCTTGTTCGAGTGGGTCTTGTCTCGGCTTGGGCTTTTTCTCCTTCATTTGATTCATTTGTTTCAAACTCTCATTATTGGGCTTCCCTTCATCTTTTATTTGGCTCGTTTCATCCCCATCGTGAGTTTCATGTGGGCCGCTTGGCTCATTGGTTTGGTCATGGTCCATTTGTGAATCTTGCTCTATTTTGTTCTTTGTTTTGTACCAAGATTGGTTCATCATGACAGTCACAATCATGACATATTATCGGTTCCTCAATACAATCTTTATTGATTTCTTCAATATTTTTAAAAGGGGATTTTTGTTCATAGAAATTTACATTTCTACTAACTATTATTTTTCTGGCCTGATCGAGGATTTTGTAACCCTTAGTTCCCGATAGGTATCCAAGAAAGACCCCTGGTTTCCCCTTTTCTTCAAACTTATCTCCTTTTGTGTTGGTGTTTGTAAAATATGCAAGACACCCAAAGACTCTTAGAAACTCGTAATATGGTTTTTGATTGAAAAGCAACTCAAAAGGCATTTTGTTTTTAATAACTTTAGACGGGAGGCGGTTAATTACATACGTCGCGGTTAAGATGCATTCTTCCTAAAATTGTTTAGGAAGATTTGCATCCAACATTAATGTTAGCCTCACTATTTTAGTGAGGCTGGCGTCTTACACGTGAATTGGACTAGCTATAGGCCAACTGCTACACGCAGAGACTAAAATTGTATAAGTGGCATAGATAGCTTAAGATAGGCCTATAAATACCCCTCATGACTCTCCAGGAGGGGTTGGTTGAATTATTATGACTTTTCTTTCTCTTTCTAAAAACACATAGTTCATCCCCCTTTTTACTTTCTCTCACTAGAATACACAATGTTTCATCTTTTGTATTTTGATCAACCAAGACCCCCCAAAAAGGTGTTTTATATCCTTTTCAATTCGTATCAAGAGCTAACTGAGGGTGTATTGTATTCGTGTGTGTTGTGTTTGTGGTTTTCGTTGTGGTAGCTTAAGCTTATTTATTCGGATTATTTGTGGTTCATTTCCATCCGGCTTTATTTTTTTGTTTTCGTATCAAAAAGTGTGTGTCTTGTAGTTCATCAAAAAGGGTGCGTTCTGTCGTTTACCTATTTTGAATCTAGAAACAGTTTTTGTGGTTAAACGTTTTTTTCTCATTTTTTTCTAGCTTCATTTTTTCTTTTAACAGCTTATTTAAGCTTTTTACAAGTTTTTATATATTTTTGGTAGCTTATTATCATTCAAAACAGCTTATTCTTTAAGCTTGTTTGTGGTCCACACAGTTTAAACAAGAAAGGGGACATAACTCCTAATATTGTGGATCTGGGTTTTGTTGGTTTCGAAAGAAGACAAGAACACAAAGGTCGACAATACACGAATTCACAGCACTCTTAGGCCCCGAATTAACAATTTATGAAGGACACGAATTCGCAATTTCATTCGAATTCGCAATTTCCTTCATTCCTCGAATTCGCAATTTACTTGTCACCCAAATTCGCAATCCTCCTTTGTCACACGAATTAGCAACTCATGAGAAGGACCCGAATTAGCAACTCAACAACCCAAACCGAGTCAACTCGGTATTTACCGATTTGACTCGGGTCGACTCAATGAGTCATAAACGAGTCTCGGTCCAAACGAGGTCAAACAGAAAGGTAGAAGATAGATGGACTCAAACTCGACAAAGATTCAAATCAAAATAACCAACAACAAATCCATCGTCACAGCCTTCTTCACACTTTATTATGCAACAAATCTAACTCGATCTATTTTTCCCATCGTCACAAACATCATCTCACATCCTCAACATCTAATCCTATCATATCCCTAATTCAACTTGACTCAAAATTAAATAACAGAATCCAAGATCTCAGTTTCTTTCTTCGTGTGTGCTATAATTAAGTCATGACCTCCAAAGGATCAAGAACATGACAGAAACTCATCACTGATCTATGTCAAGGGATAACCCTCTATGTTATTATTTGAAATTAAAGAAAGTATAATAACAATTATTATGTTATCATCTTCCTCTCCTTCGACTTAAGAAAAACTCAACACAATATCTTGAAGCAACCTACCTGAGATCCTCCAAAGAACCTTGAAGCTTTCGATCTTCCTTGATGAAACACAGTTTTCAATTGCAGAAAAGGACTTCAAAGGTCACGGTGTATAATCATCTTATCAGTGATAATTGATAAAGGATGGGAAAGATTTTTTTCTTCTCTGTGTTTTCTTTGGAGTGAAAAAGATGGTGGCGTATTGTTGTGGTTTAGGGTTAAGTTTAAGAAATATTAAGGATTTGATACTTTATATCCTAATTTTTTTGGGGCTATACATGATTTGTAACCGAGTGTTTATTGCAAATTTTGGGTCGAGTGTTATTGCAAATTTTGGGCTGAGAGATGTGTTGGAGTGGGTCAAACTCTTAGAGTTTGTTGTAAAAACGAACTATAAGAAACAATTGGGCCAAGGTTTTTGTTATGGTGGATCTGGTTATATTATGTGAGCTTGGACCGGCTATTGTCAATTTATGTGGACCTGGTATGAGAGTTTGATGAAACCATATTATCACAAATATAGGCCGATTGTATTATTTGTTGAGATTATGGGCTCCATGTATTGGTATATGTTTGGGCTGGGAATTCAGTAGAAGGCCGAAATATGGTTATATATTAGGATTGGCGTTAAATGGTGGTAGTGTTATCAGATTAGGCCGAGTAGTAAAACAATATCGTGATGGGTAAAGTATACAAGACCGGGTTATATTACTTGGACAGCCATTTTCTATGGTAAATTTTTTTTGAGCCGATATCCGTTAACCATCAAAAATTCAAGAACAACAAACACAATATACTACACTAAAAACGATCCTTATCAAAATTCACCTTCATTCATAATGGCTATTATTGAATTTTAATGACTACGGGGTTTTTG
>BQNB010155840.1:2088-13178 GCA_026074375.1 Tanacetum coccineum
AGTTTTTGTCTGTTTTTGGTCATTTAAGCTCGTTTTTAGAGGTAAAAGATATGTGTAATTAAGCACTTATCACTAACCTAAATATTAGGGATATCATATTTGGGCTGATCATTTTTGTCATTGTAATTGGGCCAGGTGCAATCCATTCGAAAATTACTAATTTCGCTAGGTTGAAAAACGTTGTTGTTAAATGAAATTATAGGATGGTTAAAATTATCGCATGTTTTTTTACTACGTAGTATCATATTGTATATTTTTTATTATTGTATTGTATTTTATTGTTTGTCTATTCGTTTACTTTGAGCAAACTACGAGTGGTGCGTAGCATATATATAAAGATGTAGAATTGTAGATATGTAAATATTATTTGACATCAACATGTATTTCACGAGAAAAAGTTTAAAAAATCACTTGAGTATTACTATTCCTTTCTTAAGGCTTATTTTGAAGTAGCCTGAATCATTATGCAATAAACACTTAGATACAACCCGTGTGCATCGCATGGGTTTGCATGTTCAACAACGCATCTAAACATTACACGGCCAATTCCCAAAGTATACACAATCAGACTAACGCATCAACATTCTAACAAAATCATTATGCAAGCAACCACATGAGAAAAAAATTTGACACAAGCCGTGTGCATCGCACGGGTCTGCATGCCTCGTATACATTATAATAGAAGAAAAATAACATGAAATGTAAACTTAATGAAAGATAAACAAATTATTTTTCTTCTTTCTTTGGCTTTTAAAATGGATTTATGATTTATCATTTTGATGCACAATTTTCCATTTACAACATGTATGATAGGATACCCAATGAAATGAGTTCTACATAAAGTACATGCATGATTGAAAATAGAAATTGAATATTACATAGCTTATGAAATTTGGATAAGAAATAAAGCTTCATGCATGTGGGAGGGATAAAGCCACGTAAGTTGGTTGAATGAAAGAAGGAAACTTGCATATGGGATAAATATGACTCATAAAACAATTAGTAAACATTCACCCTTAAGCATTTAAGGCATTATAAATAGAAGGGCTCATTGATAGAAAAAGACACACTCTCATTCACATTCGACACACTCATCCTCCTACATCTCTCAGCTCTACTTCTCTCTCTCTCTATCTGTTATTATATAAATGCTAGTGGAGGCACAAAGAATAATTTCCTAGCTTGCAAGTCCCCATCAACTTCACTAAAAATAGTGAACGTTAACACGAGAATAAAACCCCGACAAACCATGTCGTCCCTAAAGTTACTCGGTCAAACACAGTGGCGTAAAACCACATACGTAATGTGAGTTACGAGTTGATGAAGCGTAAAATCACAGGTCCTGACCACGGGCCTCGGTGTGTGTGATTTAGGCACCGTGACCACGTCCTTATGTGAATAACATCATTTTATAAAGTGGATAAATTTTGGACGGGATGATTAGTAGTATTTCGTAGAAGGTGACTAAAAAGGAAATGGTTGCTCGGGTGGCGATTCCCTTTTGGTAACTCACATTATATATGTGGTTTTACGCCACTGTGTTTGACCAAGTAGCATTTGGGAACGACATGGTTTAGTGGGATTTTATTCTTGTATCAACGTTCACTATATTTAGTGAAGTTGAAGATGACTTGCAAGCTGGGAAATAATTCTTTACATTTCCACTATCATTTATATAATGATAGGTATAGAGAAAGAAGTAAAGGTGAGAGAGGTAAGAAGATGAATGTGAGAAGTGTGAATGAGAGTGTGTCTTTTCCTATCAATGAGCCCCTCTATTTATAATGCTTCAAATGCTTAAGGGTGAATGTTTGCTGACTGTTTCATGAGTCATATTTATCCCATGTGCAAGTTTCCTTCTTTCATTCAACAAACTTACGTGGCTTTATCCCACCCACATGCATGAAGCTTTATTTCTTATCCAAATTTCATAAGCCATGTAATATTCAATTTCTATTTTCAATAATGCATGTACTTTATGTAGAACCCATTTCATTGGGTATCCTATCAAGTCCCCCAATTCATATGGGTGAATATTATGTTACTCATGCGAATTATAACGTAGTTTAAATGTTTTTCGAAATAGAAAAATATCGAGCGTTTTTATAGAGTCGAATTATAGCGTGGTTTAAATGTTTGTCGAAATAGAAAAATATCGAGCGTTTTTATAGAGTGTTTATTAGGGCATTTGAAACGTGTCAGTGCTTTTGGTTTCAGCCATATATTTATCGAGTAATAATTTGTGTGGGTAAATGCTTAGCCAAGACTCACAAAACAACAGCCAAAAACAACTAGATGTCTGGGTGTCGAGAGAGTTGCAACGTCCAAATAAAATGGGAATTAAAAAGGCCTGAAGCGTGATTGCAAAGCCAAAAAACGAGATTACACATGATCCGAATCTTGTGCACAAACCAAAAAAGACTAGGGTACCGTTTTCCCAGAATTACCAATTCTCGAAGATGACCCTAAATCCCAGAACATTGCACCGGTAACGAACGTTGATTATAACGGCGGATATGGAACATATAACCGAGATCCACAGGGTCTATGTTGATGGAGGAATGCTCTACGGAAATCATGTAATAAACACTGTTTTGAACAACTTCTCGGCAAAAGAATAGAAGACAATTCGAACACCTACAACCCTGCTAGTGGGATTCACCGGACAAGTATCATGGCCGTTGGAGCTAATCACTTTGCCAATAACCTTGCACAACTACCGTGGCCACATTAGCAAAATGGTAATGGTAGACTTTATGATCGTGAGGGCGTCGTCGCCATACAACATCATCCTAGGCCATCTAGGAATGATGCAGCTCAGCGCAGTCGCTTCTACCTTACATGCCTTAGTGAAGTTCCAAACTCAGGCAGGCATCACCATCATAAAAGGTGAAAAATTCCATCCAAATGTTTGTAATCACATATTTGGAAAAAGATGCCAACCAGAAAGAGCCAAAGGTACAAAAGACGTGGAGCATGTGGTTATCAATGATGCGCACTCGGACCAAACAATAACGATTGCGGCTAATCTTCCGAAAACACTTAAGGAAAAGCTTTGCGAGCTTCTACGCTCCAACAAAGATGTATTCACGTGGACACCTGCGGACATGACTGAAATCCCACGGGAGCTGGCGAAGCACAAGCTTAACATCCACCCGCAAACTTTCCCGGTATGGCAGAAAAAGCGGGGGGGGGCCAAGAAAAGGCGAAGTGAAGCAATTATGACAGAGGTGTCAAAACTGGTCGAGGCGAGAAACCTTAAAGCAGTATTATTCCCTAAATGGGTATCCGACCCAGTGATGGTGAAGAAAACAAATGGAACGTGTCACATGTGCATTGACTTCATAAATCTAAATAAGGCTTGCCTAAAAGACAGTTACCCGTTGCCCAAAATAGATCAAAAGGTAGAGTCATTAGAAGGGTTCAAGCTGAAATGTTTCCTAGATGCATACAAAGGCTACCATCAAATACGCATGGCTAGAGAATACAAGGAAAAGACGTCCTTCCACACCTAGCATGGGACCTTCTGCTATGAAAAGATGTCATTCGGGCTAAAAAACGCCGGAGCCACCTATCAACGATTAATGGACAACATGTTAGCAAGTCAACTGGGCCGAAACATTGAAATCTACGTCGATGATATGGTGATAAAAAGCAAGAATAAAGGCAACCTAATCACTGAGACATTCGACACACTCAGGAAAGCTAACATGAAACTCAACCCGAAAAAATGCACGTTTGAGGTAAAGTCAGGACAATTCCTGGGCTACATGATCACTAATGAAGGAATCCAAGCTAACCCGGAAAAAGTTCAAGCCATAATCAACATGACCTCTCTAAAAACATTACGTGAAGTTCAAGCACTCAACGGTAAGCTCTCGAAAATTGGGCGTTTCCTAGCAAAATCTACAGAGAGATCTTTGCCTTTCTTCAAAACGCTGAAAGGATGCCTAAACAAGAAAGATTTTTGGTGGAACGCTGAAGCCAAAGCTTTCCAGGATGCTAAAAGCCATCTTCTATACCTTTTACCAGCACTAAACACGGTTACCAAAGCTCCGAAAGAAACATCTAATCCTTATTTAGCGACTCTGCAGATGAAGCCATCAGCGTAGTCTTTTTAACAAAGATAGGACATGTGCAAAAACCAATATACTTTGTCAGCATGAGACACTTCCATGGATAAAAGATCAACTACCCTAACCTCGAGAAGGTAGCCCTCGCCCTCGTACATGCAGCCCGCCCGGTTTACGAACATTATTTTAGGCCCACCACAATATTGAGTTACTAACGGACAATACCAATCAGATAAGTCCTTCTAAACCTGAGAATTCAGGACGCATTGCTAATTGGGCCATCGAGAGGTAGGAGAGCACGAGATACTATACAAACCTCGATCGACTATAAAAGGACAAATTCTCACAGACTTCTTGGACAGAATCTCCTACGGTTAAAGGCTTACATGTCAATCGTCATCAAACATGCCTGGATAAGAGTACTTCAGCATGGTCCTGTTCCTGACGGAGTGCCTCCAGTATCAGTATTGAAGGATAGGCAACCGGGTTAATCCTGACTGATCCAAACGGTCAGGAAATGACCTATGCTCTCCGATTCAACTTCAAAGCATCTAATAATGAAGCTGAATATGAAGCCTTAATGGCAGGACTAGAGCTCACAATTCAGATGGAAGCTTAGTGTTTGGAAGTATACACGGATTCCTTATTGATAGCAAACCAAGTGAAAGGTTTATACGAAGCCAGGGAAGGTATAATGAGGAGATATTTGGTGAAAGTCTAGGAACTGCAAGGACATTTTAACAACTTCACAATAACACAAATCCCCAGGTCAAAAAACAAGCGCGTCGATGCGTTAAGTAAACTGGCATCATCCTCGTTTGCACACCTAAGAAAGAGTGTTTCGGTCGAAGTAGTTCCTTGCCGAAGTATTGAGGCCAAAGCAATCAACACAATTGAAGAAGTGGGTGACCTGGATGGACCAATCATAAGTTATTTAACAAACGGAGCTCTCCCAGAAGAACAGATAGAAGCACGGAAGATAAGGATCAAAGCACCACAGTATTTGGTCAAGCAAAATATACTTTACAGAAAAGGGTACTTAACACAATGGTTACAGTGTGTAGGACCCGTGAAGGCAGACTATGTTCTCCGTGAGGCACACTTAGGATCATGCGGTGCGCACACCGAACCGAGAAGCATCGCCCAGAAAGCATCAAGGCTCGGTTATTATTGGCCTACAATGTATCGGGATGCAACACGAGTGGTAGAAACATGCCACAAATGTCAATAACACGACCAACAATACGCCAACCGCAATGCGAAATGACGAGCATCTCAAGCCCTTAGCCCTTCTACCAGTGAGGAATCGACATAGTGGGCCCGTTCCTAGAGGCCCCCGATCAAGTAAAGTTCTTAATAGTAGCTATAGACTATTTCACCAAGTGGGCTAGAGCCGAACCTGTAGCTAGGGGTGTAAACGATCCGAGCCGAGTCGAGTTTTTGGCCTAAACGAGCTAGGCTCGTTTAATAACTATTCGGCTCGAAGCCTTTTGTCGACAATCTGAGCTCGAAATAAACTTTTTTTTATTGGCTCTGTGCTCGAACTTGAATATTTTGTTGTGTTTCGAGTCAAGCTCGATGCTCGTTTATGATTTTGAACTTTCTTATGTACTACTTCAATAAATAACTTTCAAGCTTAAGTTACTCGTATAAATCATTGAACATCATTTTGCTCGTTTATTAACTCAAGATCGAGCTTGAATAGCTCGTTTACAATTATTTAAATTGTTTTAAGTGTTTTGTTCAAATCTAACATTTATGTTAATTATATGCAGCAAGTCAAAGCTTATTTAGGTCACACATTTTATGTCACTTATATGCTCACTTGCTTAGTAGCATCACTAAAGCTTTTTTTTGTTTTTTAATAGGGTGGGCGCTTTGCATGTTTGTTGGTGTTTTTTTATCCCATTTATTGTCTTTCCTCTTCTTGCGATAGGGTGGGTTTTATGTTTTGTCTTGGACACCTCTTATAATTTAACCTCTCTTGTTCTTTTGATATTTCAAAGTTTTTTTTTGTCTAAGTATTTCTAGTTAGTAAAAAAAATATCATCATATTTTTATCTCTACTACTTTTAAAAAGTGTATAAAGAATTTTGAAACTTAAAACCCTTTAAAACTAAGTAATGTACTTTGCCTAAAATACTTCTTAATACCCTTTACTACACCTTAAGTTTGATCTATGAATATTTGTAAATGACAACTTTTATTATCAAGATACTTGTATTTACTGCAACGGTGCTATTCAAAATACTAAATGATTCATAAAATAATTGTATACTACCATCTGAATATTTAATCAATCTACTTTTTAATATGTACAAATAGAAACAAATATTTTTTAGTTTGAAAACAAAAACAAATTGATAGGCCAAGGCTTATTTGAGATCCAAATAACCAATTAGTCTATAAAAAAACTGTCCATATCGGTTGGTACAATTGTGTTCCACGCATCACTAAAACTATGCGAGTATGTATGCATATCAACGGGGTTTTTTAGCGACACATAAATATAGTTGTGATAATATGGTAAAGTGTTTCGTGTAATGTTTATACATAAAACGTGAAAAAATCAAGTATAATTGCAAAAGGTTGTAACATGTGATAATTCAACTCAAAGAAAATTCTCAAAATATATCAAAGAACATATAAAAACATTTAGTGAAACTGAAAATAAAACATTTACTAAATTATGATGAAACTTAACAATGCACGTTAATCATCACGTAAAACTTCTTGGTATATGACATTTGAGAGGTAGACTCCTTTGTAACCGAACTCTTTGATTGACTTCACTAATATCTTTGTAGTTCTACGTGATATCCTTGTAGACAATGCAACATAAAGCTGGCTATGCGAGAAAACTGAGTCTGACAAATAAACACCCACATTTGGAATTGTTTCGCCTTGATCTTTATTGATAGTCATCAAAAAGCTATGGCGCACAGGGAATTGTTTTCTCTTTAGTTTGAAAGGGAACATATCTTTAGATGGAGCAAGAGGAATTCTTGGCAAGAGAACTTTAACTTCAACGTGATGGCTGAAATTTTACATGACGAATAACGTGAATTGTTAGTTATCTCATAAATGATGTAATGCTTTAATTTCAGTTTCACTATTTTTTTGTATGTTCTTTGATACATTTTAAGATTTTTTCTTTGAAACCTTTCGCATTTGCGTTTTGATATTTTCACGTTTTATATATAAACGTTACATGGAACACTTAACCATAATAGCACAACTCTATAAGTTTGTCGCTAGAAAATCCCATTGATATTTTCACGTTTTATGTATAAACGTTTTCACGTTTTAGTATATCACGTATCGTTTATATACTAAATGAAACTACTGAAAATTATGTATAACCAAAGGTTTTTTAGACCAGGACAGTCAATTGGATTGGTTGAACTATCAATTCAATAGATCAATCGATTTGATGTTCGACGTTTTTAATATATAACATATATACCATTATATCAAACATGTACATGTTCATACTACAATTTACATCTTCATTCTTCAATGTATATTTACTTCATTTCATAAATAGTATTATTAAGCTTGTCCAATAAAATAAAGTTTTTTTGAACTAACAATAAAATAAAGTTCAAACAATAGAGATTAGTTTTTCTTAATCTAACTTAAACCATTCTTACGATGCTGTTAAACATCAATTATTATCCTTTTAGTATTATGTAATATTTCGTCTCTATGCATATGCTTTCGTAACCTTACTATAAATTTGTTAACAAAACCTATACTTCAAGCGTCAAGTTATATTATATGCCTTACCTTGCCATAGCGCTTATTTTCGATAAACTATGTACAACATAAAGCAAAATTAAGTATAACTACATAACGATTTAGATGTGCTATGATCATCTTATAAAAATACATCATTGGGTGATTTATATTTTAAAGTTCATTTACTTCTTAAGCTTATTTTATGTATAATTTTTAGACACTCTTATTCACACTGCTCACATTCATCTTCTTACCTCTCTAATCTTTACGTCTTTCTCTATACCTATCATTATATAAATGATAGTGGAAATGTAAAGAATTATTTCCCAGCTTGCGAGTCATCTTCAACTTCACTAAATATAGTGAACGTTGATACAAGAATAAAATCCCAATAAACCATGTCGTTCCTAAATGCTACTCGGTCAAACACAGTGGCGTAAAACCACGTATATAATGTGAGTTACCAGCAGGGAATCGCCACCGAAACAACCATTTCCTTTTTAGTCACCTTCCACGAAATACTACTAATCATCCCGTCTCAAATTTATCCACTTTCTAAAATGATGTTATTCGCATAAGTAACGAGCATCTCAAGCCCTTGGCTCTTCTACCAGTGGGGAATCGACATAGTAGGTTCATTCCTAGAGGCCCCCGGTCGAGTTAAGTTCTTAATATTAGCTATAGACTATTTCACCAAGTGGACTGAAGCTGAACCTGTAGCCACTATAACTGGTCACAAGGTACTACAATTTGTATGGCGTAACATTGTTTGTCGTTTTTGTATCCCAGGATTGATCATTAGCGACAACAAAAAGCAATTTGCAAACAATCATTTCTGAGAATGGTGCGAGGAACTAGAAATCAAGCAGAAATTCACATCAGTCGCCCACCCGTAAGCAAACGGACAAACTGAGGTAACAAACTGAACGATCCTACAAGGCTTAAAGACAAGACTCGGAAAAGCTAAAGGACAGTGGGTCGAGGAATTACCAAATGTTCTATGGGGCTACCGAACCACAGCTCGTGTAGGAAACGGGTGCACGCCTTTCAGTCTCGTTTATGGCTCAGAAGTTGTTTTACCTCCAGAAATAGGTTTACCAACCTACCGGATCAGCACTTTTCAACCAGCAATGAATGATACCGGACTTCCCCTTAACCTCGATTTGCTCGAAGAGCAACGAGAAATGGCCTCATTACGAAACGCAAGGTACAAAAGGCAAATGGAAAGCTATTACAACAAAAAAGTTAGACACAACCAGCTCTAGATAGGCGATTTTGCCTTAAGAAAGAACGAGGCAAGCAGGAAAGAAGGACAAAGGAAGTTAGACCCAAACTGGGAAGGACCATACCAAATAGTGGACGCAAAACGAACGGGGACATACGTGCTAGCCGACATGAAGGGACACCCCGTACCGCGAACGTGGCACATCAGCAACCTAAGAAAATTCCATCTATAAAGTCAAATTAATAGAAATGTGTACGTATCAAGCACATTCCATACACTGGTGTAATAAAGAAACACTTCGTATGTGGAAATAAATTAAATAAAAAGTGCTCCATGAGTAAGAGCACGCTACATGTAATCACGAGCCTATAAATATTACTCGTTTTTGAATTATCGACTTAATAAAGAGAATCCTTTGGTTACAAATAACCAATAAAGATGCATCGATATTCTGACATTAAGAGGAACATGTCAAATAAACACATTACGAATGTATACGGCGTGCAGCTACGCACAAAAAAAGAACAATGTTGGCATGAGGCAATAGACACAAATGGTCTTGCATAAAAAAAATTACGTTTGTTCCACTGCTATTATACGGTATCAAAATAAGCTAACAAATTATATATATGAACAACATGCACCACTTTATTATGCATCATACTATATATATTTTTAGCACATGAAGTTACAACCTCAAATGGTAAACACCAACACTACTAAATATAGTTGGTAGAACCATTGGTTAGGCCAGGGTAATTAAATGGCACAATGTAAAGATATAGCTTCTTTCAGTAATAGAAATAAACGCTTATCAAATGAATTTTAATTTCCCATTACTTGACAACATGCTTCCTCACCATATTGCAGCACACATTGATAAGCAAATATGATAATTAATTTTAAAGCATCATATGGTGTAAACTCATCATAATAGCAAATGAAACTCATTTACAAAACAAGGTACCAGATATGCACATGCAAATAGCTTACATGGGTCATTTCTTCTTTTACTTTAATAGTACACACAAACAGAGGTCAAACAAAGAGAAACATAATACTTACTACTGCCTTCACATTCTCCACATTCCAGCTACAACACAAAATATAGGATCTAAAGGAGGGGAGGAGACTACTATATACATAACCCATTTCCTTACAAGCACATTAACATCTAATGAGTACCGCTACGGGCTCGGATCAGTTCACGTTCCAGCGAAATAACCTGCTTCTGGAGCTCACCTCTTTCCTTCGAAACACGTTCGAACTCCCTCATGAATAATTTGATATTTCCATCCCTATGAAGAACCATTCTTTGAAACTCGTTACTTTTCAGCTCAGCATCATTTCTCTCCTTGTGTAAGGTAGCAACTTGAGTTTGCAAGTCTTGGTACGTGACCAACAACGACTCATAGCGAGCCTCAAGCCATAAGGGTGCAACAGTTCCTTCAGCAACATTATGGGTGGTACCAGCAGAAACGCCGGCACTAACAAACGCAGGGTGGTCTTTACCACCCGACACACTACCAACACCAACAAAACGAGAACAACGAATAGTATGTCGTTTCTTACACAAGCGACTCACCCCTCACACTTACGCTTTGAGTACCAGAGTAGCTAACATATTGTCCTTCGGTGGACTGTTCGTCCATCATAACATGATCGTCTAAGCCACCAACATCGGGGAGGTGGCCGAAAGGGTCACCAACATCAGGGAAATTTTTTGTCTCTAAGGTCATCTGCGTTGTATCTTTCAAAAGGAACGTCATCTCACCTGCATCTGCAATAATAATAATCACGTATAAACATATGATGACATGCAGGAAATGAAATCTTAATGTATTTTCAAAACACTAACCATTATAGAACGATGTCTCATGGAGCCCCTCGTTCCAGGAATGACTGACCGCGGTCACATACACTCTCGCGGCTTGGTCATCTCGCAACCCTGATCCTAGAATAACCGCGCTGCTAAAGGCGCCCTGAAAAGTACGATCAAAGAAAGTGTGTATATCAAAAATGATAAAAATAAATAAATAATGATAAATATA
>BQNB010155841.1:0-11632 GCA_026074375.1 Tanacetum coccineum
ACGGGATATATAAGCTTTTTCTTATTTAGAAAAAGTAAGTTGTTCATTTCTAAATAATTCATTTCTCTTTTCTCTCTCAATTCTCTCTCCTCTTTCTCTCTCTAAAAGTTCAACTCACTCTCTTTCTCTTTTCTAGATCAAATTCGTGCATGATATATATGTTATGAAGTGATTACGGGATCTTACAAAAAGAGATGTTATACATTGCATTCGTTGCATTGTTTTCCCGAGAACTAATTATGTGTTCAAAGATTATTTCATATGGATTATTTTAACCTCTATGAATTTAACTCAACAATTTTGTTGACGTTTAAACATGTTTTATCCCAGGTAACCAAGGATGAAGGCAACGATGGCGTGGATATGTCGTGCGTGTGATGATTTGGTGAAAGACTACTTATGTGTTCCTTGTCTTTCAAAAACAATATCTTAATGTGTTTTAAAACAATGTCTTTAATTTGAAACAATTGTCTTTCAAATGTTGTAATGGTTGTGGTTGCGATCCTGTAGGACCTAAACGCATTTTCTCTGATTAAATAATGAAACACATGTTTGTAAAACGTCTCATTTGGGTCATTTTCTATTACCTTGGTGTATTGTGCTATTTAGTAATACCAAATTGCAATTTCCGCTGCGCAATCCAAAGTTGGGGGTGTTACAGAGTGGTATCAAGAGCCTAAGGTTATAGAGAACTAGGTCGAGTCTTTTTTAAAACCTAAACTATAACGCTTCTACATGCACGCTAAGACTCCTCATTTCCATTGGTTACATATTGAAAGAAAAGGTATATTTAAGCATGTGTTGTATGCATAAATTGTTATGTATTGGTATATTTATGCATGTGTTGTATGCATAAATTGTTATGTATTGGTATATTTATGCATGTGTTGTATGCATAAATTGTTATGTATTGGTACATTTATGCATGTGTTGTATGCATAGAATGTTATGTGATTATATAATAATTATTATTATATATGTTTGGAGTATATTTGAGATATATACTGAACGAGAATGTCACAAATTGTGAATTTTTATTTGTTGCGCACTTATGCGAACTGTTATTTTGGATAATAGTTTTCTTATCGGAACAGTGATACGCTATTAAGTAAGTATTGTATGATATTCTCTAGATTATCATGGTGAACGTAATTCCTCCCGATCATGTGGATGATGTACCCGTTGTTGAGCCGAATCAACACGATGATGTTCCTGTTGTTCCCGAGCCTGTCTTAGTGGATGAAGACGAGGACCCGGAAGAAGACGAATTTGAGGAAGAAGAAGATCCTCAAGAAGAAGAAGATGATATGGAAGTCGACATCGAGGAAGATGAGAATGAGCCTGAGTTGACATATCCTTATGAAGAGGTGGATCCTCTTAACCCTCCGCCGCCTGCTTCTGAGTCAGAACCTGAGGATGCGATCGAGGTTGAGAACCTGATTGAGCATGAGGATGAGACTGTTCCTGCTAGTGTCCATGAGGTAGGTGAATCGTCTACTGCTCCTTTTCTTTGTGAGGACAGTGATGGTCTATTGCCTGGTCTTATGAGGAGGGACATTAACTCTCTTTTTGGTCGGATGGCTTCTCTTTTAAGACGACTGTGTGGTCGCGAGACGGCGCATGCATTGGTCGAGAAGAAAGGAAAAGCAAAGGACAAGTACTATGGTAAGTTGATTTTGGACTTGGGTACTGAAGTGCATTCTAGTGTGGAGCAAGGAATGGCTGCAATGGAAAAGCTGGTTGAAAAGCTTGGTAATACTGAAGATAAGGTTGAGTGCAAGAAATTGAAAAGGGAACTTGAAAAAGCAAGGTTTAGCAACACATTCCTTTGCATGCAGAACGAACGAGTCGAGAGAGATCTCTATTGGACTAGAGTTCGAGCTCATGAGTTCTATCAAGAGATGATTCGTAGAGGATTTGTGTTTGAAGAAAGACCGAATGAAGCTATCAATGTTCCGATTAAAGATAAGAAGAGTCCATCATCTGAGTCGCAAGGATCTCCTTATGATGCTTAGTAGTTTAGATTTATTAATATTGTCTTTATTGCGTAATCACTAAACTGAGTCCTCAGTTAGTAGACTTGATGCTATTGGTTGTAACGATTTGTATCATTTCATGAAACAATGCAACTATGTATTAACTCTTTTGTGATGAAAAATGAATGACTATCTTTTGATTACTACTTGATGTTGTGTGACTGTTGTTGTGATTGATTTGTCATTGTACCATATTATGAGTATATCATGTTATGAATGCTTATCAGATTGTTTTTCTGTGTGACGTGACAGAATTATGCCTCCAAAGTCTGCACCTTTGACTCAAGCTGCTATTCGTTAAATGATCAAGGAAAGTGTCGATGCTGCTATCGTTGTTGAGTGAGCTAGGAATGCGGTCTGCTGGAAATGAGTAGGAGGATCTGGAACCGGTTAGGTTCAGGATGCCGCACCTGCTGCTTATGAGTGCACTTTTATTGGGTTTATGAAGTGCAATCCTATTGCTTTTCATGATACTGAAGGAGCTATCGAGTTATTAAGATGGTTTAAGAAAACTGAGAGTGTTTTTGAGATCAGCGAATGCGCAGAGGGCAAAAAGGTTAAGTTTGTGAGGCTGCACGTTGCATGACCTGCATTGACTTGGTGGAATGCTAAGATTACAACCATGGGTTTGGAGACTGTGAACCAAATGCCTTGGACTGAGATGAAGCAACTAATGACTACAGAGTTTTGTCCAATAGAAGAAGTTCAACGAATGGAGCACGAACTGTGGAACTTGAAGGTCAAAGAGTATAACATTTAGTGGCGTATAGCAGAGGTTCAATGAGTTAGCATTGATGTGTCCGAGAATGGTTGAACCAGAGAGAGTGAAAGTTGATGCTTACATCCGGGGATTGACTAATAACATCAAAGGTGAAGTGGCATCTTCTAAGCCTGTTAACCTGAACGAAGCCATGCATATGGCTTATAAGTTGATGGAACAGAAATCACAAGCTAGAGATAAAAAAAATTTGGAAGGAAAGAAGCGAAAGTGGGAGAGCTTTCAAAGTGGAAATAGTGGTGGTAAGGGTAATCATAGAGATAACTCACGTCAAACTTTGCATAATAACCAAAAGCAAGGGAACCCGCGAGCTATGGTTACCGCTCCTACTGATGGGAAGCTTCCTTTGTGTGAACGTTGTTTTACTCACCATGTTGGTCAATGTACGATCAAGTGCCACAAGTATGGAAAAGTTGGGCACAAGATAAGGTACTGTAAAGAGAAGAATGTTGCCACGGGTACAAATGCTCTGCCTATTCTGACTTATTATGATTGTGGTGAGCAAGGTCATACTAGGAACTGGTGCCCAAGAAAGGTTAAGCAAGAGGAAGTTGGGGAAGTTCGTGGTCGAGCTTATGCTATTAAGGATGCTAAACCGAAGGGTCCGAATGTGGTTACTGGTATATTTCTACTAAATAACCGCTATGCTTTTGTTTTATTCGATTCGGGTTCCGATAGAATTTTTGTGGATACTAGATTTAGTTTCATGCTTGATATCGATCCGGTCAAAATAGGAGCTAGCTATGAGGTAGAGTTAGCTGATGGAAAAGTAGTTAGTACGAACACTGTTTTGAAAGGTTGAACTTTGAATTTAGTGAACCATGTTTTTGAAATCGATCTTATGCTGATTGAGCTTGGTACGTTTGACGTCATAATCGGTATGGATTGGCTTGTCAAGCACGATGCCGTTATCGTCTGTGGCGAGAAAGTTGTTAGTATACCATATGGGAACAAGATGTTGATAGTCGAAAGCGACAAGGGCGTGTCTCGATTAAAGGTCATATCTTGTATTAAAGCCCGTAAGTACGTCGAACGAGGTTGTCATTTGTTTTTGGCACACGTAACAGAGAACAAATCGAAGGAGAAACAAATGGAAGACGTGCCTGTAATTCGTGATTTTCCTGAGGTGTTTCCTGAGGAGTTTCCAGGACTACCACCGCCGAGGCAAGTAGAATTTCGAATTGATCTAGTACCGGGGGCTGCACCTGTTACACGTGCACCTTATAGATTGGCACCGTCTGAGACGAGAGAGTTGTCGGTACAATTGCAAGAGCTGTTGGAGAAAGGATTTATTCGTCTGAGTTCATCACCGTGGGGAGCACCGGTGTTGTTTGTAAAAAAGAAAGATGGATCTTTTAGAATGTGTATAGATTATCGCGAGTTGAACAAGTTGAATGTCAAGAATCGTTATCCTCTTCCAAGAATCAACAATTTATTTGACCAACTACAAGGTTCGAGCGTGTATTCTAAGATCGATCTGCGATCTAGGGGATAAAAAAATATTATCACAGTTAACATTAAAGAAGAAGACATTCCAATTACTGCATTTAGAACTCGGTATGGTCATTTTGAGTTCTAAGTGACGCCGTTTGGATTGACTAATTCACCTGCTGTGTTTATGGACTTGATGAACCGAGTATGCAAGCCATATCTTAGTAAGTTCGTCATAGTGTTCATCGATGATATTTAAGGATGAAGAAGAGCATGGGAAGCATTTGAAGATTATTCTGGAGCTGCTTAAGAAAGAGAGATTGTACGCCAAGTTTTCAAAGTGTAATTTTTGGCTAGATTTGGTACAATTTCTAAGTCATGTGATGATGTAGTGGTTTCATAATTGATCCTGCAAGATCGAAGCCATTAAGAGTTGGGCTGCACCGACGACGCCAACAGAGGTGAGGCAATTTCTTGGATTGGCTGGGTACTATAGGAGGTTTATTGAAGGTTTTTCTTTGATTTCTAAGCTGCTGACTAAGTTGACTAAGAAAGATAAGAAATGCGAATGGGGAAAAGAAGAAGAAGAAGCTTTTCAGACATTAAAGCAAAAGTTGTATAGTACACCGATCTTAGCGTTGCCTGAGGGAACGAAAATTTTTTTGGTTTATTGTAACGCATCACTTAAAGGTTATGGAGCCGTGTTGATGTAAAGAGAGAAGGTGAGAGCGTATGCTTCTAGACAATTGAAAGTCTATGAAGAGAATTACACTACTTACGATTTGGAGTTAGGAAAGCGTTGTTTCGATCTTCGATTATGGAGACATTATTTGTATGGAACGAAGTGTGTGGTTTTCACCGATCACAAGAGCCTACAATATATTTTGAATCAGAAAGAGCTAAACTTGAGACAACAGAGATGGATTGAGTTGTTGAGTGATTATGATTTGAGATACGGTATCATCCAAGAAAGAGATTTGTTGTGGCTTTGAGATGACTGTTCAAATGATCTACCTAAGTAAATCGTAAAGCTCAAGGAGGAAGATGAACGGAAGAGAAAATTAGAGGCAGAAAATTTTGGGGAGATGATTAAAGCAAATATTCAAATTTTGCCCTAACGGAACACGTTGTTTTGGGAATCATGTTTGGTTTCCGTGATTCGGTGAATTAAGAGATTTGGTTATGCATGAGTCGCATAAGTCCAAGTACTCCATCCATCCAGGATCGGACTAGATGTATCAAGATTTGAAGCCATTGTACTGGTGGCCGAATATGAAAGCTGATATTGCCACGTATGTTAGTAAGTGTTTGACTTATGCAAAGGTCAAAGCTGAGCATCAAAAACCGTATGGGTTACTGCAACAACCTGAGATTCCAGTTTAGAAGTAGGAAAGGATTACTATGGATTTTGTGAGTGGTTTGCCAAGAACGCCGAGTGGGTATGATACGATTTCGGTATTGGCGACGACGATCAATATCACTTTCCTACCAATGAAGAAAATGGATAGTATGGAGAAACTCACACGACTTTACTTGAAGGAGATAGTGTGTAGGCATGGTGTTCCTGTTTCGATCATTTCGGATCGAGATAGCCATTTTATGTCAAGATTCTGGAGATCGCTTCAGAAAGCGTTGGGGACGAATTTGGATATGAGTACCGCTTACCACTCTCAAACGGATGGTCAAAGAAAAAGGACAATACAAACACTGGAAGATATGTTGCATACCTGTGTGATCGACTTTGAAAATAGTGGGGATCGCCATTTTCCATTGGTCGAGTTCTCATACAACAATAGTTATCACGCAAGTATTAAGGCTGCACCATATGAAGCTTTGTATGGACGGAAATGTAGATCAACCGTATGCTTGAGTGAGGTTGGGGATAGCCAATTCACCGGTCCAGAATTGATCCATGATACGACCGAGAAAATAGTCCAGATTAAGAACCGTTTGTTAACTGCCATTAGTGCCAGAAGAGTCTATTCGATAGGAGAGTTAAGCTATTGGAATGAAGTTGGTGATATGGTATGCTCAATGGTTCACCATGGAATGGCACTGTAGTTTTGGAAAGCAAGAAAGCTTAAGTCCACATTACATTAGCCATTCAAGATTCTAGCTATTTTTGGTCCTGTAGCTTACACGTTGGAGTTGCCTAAAGAATTGAAAGGGATTCATAAGACGTTTCACGTTTCAAATCTTAAAAAGGGTTTAGCGGAAGGCGATATTGTTGTTCCAATGGATGAAATTCACTGATGCAAGTTTCTATGATTGAAGAGCAGTAGAAGATATTGATAGAGAGGTCCAAGCAACCTTATTAAAGTTGGATAACCTATTGTTAAGTTTGTGGAATTCGCAAGAGGTCAGAATTTATTGGGAAGTGAGGATCAGATTAAGAAAAAGTACCCTTATCTCTTTACAAGTAAGGACGAAGCAAGAATGCGAATATAGCCGAGTGGAACCAGGACGGGCGCTCCAAAAGGAGGGGTAATGTACATCAACCAGAGCTTTTGGTCAACGTTTATCCCAAGCTACGATAATTATTTTTGCTACGTAAATAATGATAGTCGATTATACTATATAAGGTTTGATAAGAATTTCCTTTTAGAGGGTAATTTCAATCTGTGATTGAGTTTCTATTTGTTTGTTGCGTCTAAGAAATTCAGAAAAAATTATTTTGTTGCTCCGAGAGCGTAAATATGTTATTTTTGTATTTTACGATGGTTCCCCGAGTTTTCGTAAAAACCGTGTTTAAAGGTCGTGTTTTACGAGGTTTAACGATTTATTAAACGTTTTAAAGAAAAATTAGTGGTACGGATTTAAAATATTTACTAACGTGGTGTGACCCGAGTCTTTAGCCGATTTTAAATAAAAGAAATAACACTTTGTATTAGTTTTAAAAGAGATTGAGAATGGAGGGACCTAAATTGCCAAGTTTCCAAAGTTGTTTTCTATAAATAGGCACCAAAACTCACACTTATAAACTTTTAGAAAAAAATTGTCTCCTTGTCCTCTCCTCCCTCTCTTCGACCGGCCACCCAACACACACCCCATTTTCGGCTTATTTTCCGACATGAAATTAAATCCAATTATACCATCTTAATCCTTGTTTCAAGAGCTAGAAATCCCACTATAGAAACCTCACATGCATTAAGTATTGAAGAAGTTAGATTGTTGGTTCATTCTTGAATATTTCGAGTATAAGGGTGTGTTGGTTATAGCTAGATTAGTGTTTTGAGCAATTGGTTATATTGAAAAAGGGTTCTGTTTGTTTGGTTTGGGTCTTGTCCGTACGGTCCAATAAAGGAGGAAACGAAATCGAGTTTTGTTATTACTTTGTGAGTATTCTAGTTATGTTTTTGTGTTGATTAATTAGATGTTATGCAATTAAATCCAATTATACCATCTTAAGACGTGAAGTTACTTGCGCTTAATTGACTTGATTGATTTGAATCTTTTGATTATGGTGAGTTTATAGCCTCGCATTTAAATGTTTTTAAAACCCGCGAGGGGGATGCATGTTTGTTTTATATAACCGAACACATAAGATTTTATGGTATGTTAGACCCGATTACGAGATTGTTTCCGCATAAGTTGATATTGTCGAAGTCCCTTATTTCATGAACTGTTAATTGCCTTGCGAGGTGAACGTTAATGCATTAAATAGATCTACTGGGTTTGACAACCCTGTCCGGAGTCTGAATCCGAAGGTGAGCACCCTGTAACAACCGACATTTTGTATTTAGAAAGTAGTAGGTATATGACAATAATACCTCTTTTTGGGGCACACTAACATATGAAATGCCATATGTATTGTTAACGTTCAGTGTCATGAGCTTATTGCGTGAAAGAAAAGAAGTTGCTATACATTGCATTCGTTGCTTTGTTTTCTCGAGAACTGATTATGTGTTCAAAGATTATTGCTTATTAATTATTTTAAACTCTATGAATTTCACTCAACATTGTTGTTGATGTTTTAAACATGTTTTATCCAAGGTAACCAAGGTTGAAGGCAACGATGGCGTAGATGTGTCGTACTTGTGTATAGCACCCTTATTTTTGACATATAGCAGCGAAAGCTAATCTAGAGTATTATTTTATTGTACAACAGTCATAATCATAGAAAACGACTCAATAGGGACGTTTTTAAAAGATAAGTTATCATTCATTATTTCATCAGAAATTTTACAAACAGAGTTCCCAAAATCTACATGAAAATATAAAGTTTGAATGATAATAATTTAGCCATCTTCAAGTCCGTGCCACTCCGTGCCATAAGATGCTCAGTTACATAAGATAAACATACTAAAAATTCAACACAAAGGTTGAGTGAAATTCATAGGTTTATGTTAAACAGTTTGAATACAAGTTCAATAGTGGGTTACGTTGTTATACACCCATAAGTGTAATAATTGCAATGAGTACAATTATTATAGAAAACAGTATTATTGCCCTAAGCTCCTGATTATAATACATGCACGCCCACTTACAATTAACATGGAAATCACCGTAGTGACATTGGTTGAGGAACAAATGTCCTCGTGGAAAGGTAACTTGCCAAAGTTACCCATTATAATCAAATATAGTGCTATTGGTACCAGAAAGTATAGGTACACCAACGGGAGTCGTCACACCCCGATAGATCTATCCACAATATTCGCGTTCACTCGCAAGTGACTAATGGTTCATGATTAAGAAATATTGGCAGTAAAGGTGACTTAGGCAATAATAAATAAGGATAACATACAGTTGGAAAAATACTCGTATTCATGGTTTATAGCATGTATCCCCCTCGCGGGTTTATGAAACATTAGAAGATTTAAAATGCGAGGCTATGAACTCACCTTAACAGGGGAAATCTGATTGATGGCAAAAGTATATCAAGTGAAAGTAACGGCTTCGTCACGCAACCTGGGGTAATATGTCAAGTCTTAGTGTGATGGTTTATGTTTCAAAACTTCATAAAGTTTAACGTATTACTTTGATTTATTAATTTATGGAAATATTGTATCACTGTTCGGGCTATCATAATCCAGAGGCCATGTAGTATCGTTTGAGGAGTCATGGCACTTTAAATCGTAAACCCAACAAACTCGTCAAAACAAATACTCAAATGGAACCCCTCACATGAAATTCCCTAGTAACGTGATACGATAAGATTTTAAGTTTCTTCAAAAGTTAGTCGATGATAAGTTACGTTAATTATATAACGTAATTGTTTTATAATGCGTCGATCGTTGATTAATAACGATAATTGTGTCGGGTTTTAATAAAATCGAGTTTTATAATATTAATATATATTTTTATAATTTATATAAAAATATTATATTTTATATTTTTAAGTTTGCAAAAATGGCAATATATACCTTGGATGTATAACTTTTACAAGTTTAGTCCTTTATATATAAAGTATATATAATTTAAACCTTTAACTTTAGAACTTGGAAAAATAGGTCCTTATAGTTATAACTTTGGAATAATGACATTTTCAGCCCCTTTAGTTATAAATTTCAGAAAGTTACGATATATACCCCTATGCATGAAAACATTTGCAAAACAAGTCCAAAAAGCCATGCAAGCTTATTTTAAGGTTCCAAATGATATTTGCAGGTTATAGCTTATTAGAATAAGCTAAAATAAGATGTTTTAACGTAACAAAAGTTTAGAAAAAGGATTCGTTAGCTAGAAAATCAAAACGGGTCGTTTTTAGGGTTTTAATAAAAAACACATGGGTTTGAGGATTCAAGGCTTCAAACAAGAGTTTATATATGATCTTAAGAGTATTATGAACATTCTAATACAGATTATAAGCTTATTGAACAAGATTTTGAGCTTACTTGAGCTAAAATGGGTCGAAATGGGGTTTTCGGGTTCGTACGCCTAGTAACGACTTCAAGGGTTCTTTTCTCTTGATTCTTGGCTTCTATTCTGAGCTTAGGGACTTCACTTGATCCTTCTTGGTCTGATTTAAGACTCCATTGTTGTATTTGATGAGTTTTGAGGTGTGTTTGAATGGTTGCTTGGATTCAGCTATATATAGGGGTGAAACAAGCCTTAGTGCCCAAGTTTACTTGATGTAATGGATCTAGGGCTGTAGATTAGTGACCAATGAAGCCTAGTGGTGAGTCTTGAGAGCTAGGAACTAGATATGAAAGGTGTAAGGGTGTGGCATGGTTTCGGTTAACAAAGAGGTGACAAGGAGGTGATTTTGCAACTTGGTGGCCAAGGGAGGTGAATAAGGTGCTTGTAAGGTGCTAGGGTGGCTGCTAGGTGATGTCATGGTGATGCAAGGGAGGTGCTTGAGGTGCTTGATAGCTTAAAAATGGGTAAAAATGAAACAAAAAGGGTGACGGGTTGGTTTAGGGTTCGGCTTAGGATTTAGGGTTTTGAATTCGAGTTAGGGTTAGGTTTTAAGATAGTTTAAGGTTTAGGATTAGTGTTAGGATTAATTTTTATAGTTTAGGATTAAGGTTTAGGGCTTAGTTTTAAGGTTTAGGGTTTAGTTTTTAGGTTTAAAGTGAAATTAGGGTTTTAGGGTTTTGTTTAGGGTTTAGGGTTTTAGATTAGGGTTTTAAGATGACTTAGGGTTTAGGTTTAGGGTTTGGAACTCATGCATTAAGTTCTTGTACCTTGTGCTAAAGTGGTGGTAAGAAATTAGAATGAATTTGGAGGTAAAAAGACCTAGTTTGACTTTCTTGCATTATTGACTTGTACATTGAGGTTTAGAAAGTTGTAACTTGATTTAGGAGGGAAAATATATTCAAATGTGGTTTATTGATATTTGTACACATGCTTTAAAGGCTTGTACATTCATTTTATATGTATACATTACATGTTAGATATTAGAAAAAGACTCGGCCACCCAGTGTATTTTACTGTTCATTATAGCTCGTAGTTTAATAGGTAAACGTATGACTTTCAGTATTGAACCAAGTACTAATACCCGGTGAATTGTAAGAACTATAAATACATCTTCCAACTTTGGAAGAAGTAATCATCTATTCATTTTACACACACTCTTTAATGTGTTTTCCTTAGTTTCTCTCAACCATTCTCTCTCTCTCTAACTTTCTCTCTCTAGATCTCTCTAGATCTATACATGATTATGTGAATTTGGGAACCTACAATTGGCATCAAAGCTACGGTTGGATTCATGGTTGATTATTGTGGTTAAACAAGATCAAATTCGTGGTTCATTTTGAAGTAAAAAAAGACCACGACTCAAAATTATTTTTGGGCTTATTTGTGTGTTAATCTTGGTTGTTACTTGCTCTATCAACTCATAAAGGTTAAATTGTAACAATTTCATGTGTTATACAAGCTCCAAGTTTGATTTATAAGCTAATAAAGTTTGGTGTTCTAAGTGGAGGGTTGCTTTGTTTTTAAGGAA
>BQNB010155842.1:3860-15342 GCA_026074375.1 Tanacetum coccineum
GTCAGCACCCTTATCCCCTAAGTAAACCCCTCGTCTCCACCTTAGTAAACCGAACCCCTCCTACCTTCCAACACTTCTCCAAGCTATCTTCCTAGCTTTCATTAGTTACCATGATAAGCTAGAACCCCAAAACTTGGCCACCACTCTTTCCCTTGCCTTATATATACTTGAACACGCATACACATTCACAACACTTAAATTTTAACAACCCTACTCACTTGTTCTTGACCTATTTCGAGCCAAAGAAGAGAAAAAGAAGAAGTATAAGCCACGAAAGAACCAAGGAGTAAGATAGAAAGGTTCTTGTGGAGGATCATTTAGACTCATCTAGGATATGTTTTACAAATAATATTAATAAGCACATCAGAATATAAAGAACATTAATGTTATTTAACAAGGTTTTTCATTCATACGTTTCCATCAAGCCCCAATTCTAGAACGGTTACAATCTAACAAGGATCAAAGATCCTTGGGGCTACACACAACTTCTAGGCGTCTACTTAAAGAACTCACGCCTAGAACTCACACACACCTTTATAAGACGTCTACATATTTTTTGTGCACCCAAAACTATGTGTCTATGATCTTTTTATATAGGGAGAGATCAAGACTTACAAAGGAAGATAAACATTAGACAAGTAAATCTTTTAAATATTTAGAGAATATCTTCTGTTATCTTTATCTTTTTAAGGAGATCTTCCAGAATCTACATATTTTGATATCTTTGACTAAATCTTCAATAATTCTCCACCAACTTGTAGAATTCTTTAATGACGATTCTGATCCTTTTGTTTCATTCTTTTATTTATTTTGTCTCATCAAATCAAGAATCCCAACAATCTTCTACTATTTGATGATGACAAAACAAAAAAAGTCGTGTACGAACTTCATCATAAAGCCAAAGCTTCCCTTGAAGTTTAGATGTAATCATCTCCCTAAATAAAACAAAACTTCCCCTTAAGTAGATATCATTTGTATCATGTCACCACATATAATAAGCTGCAAATCAATAAACCTATAATCTTCTTCCCCTTTTTGTAATTATCAAATAGGGATCTTCTGTAGATATGCAACTTAGATCAAAACAGCTATAAACCATATACCACAACTACTAATCCAGCCTTCTAATACCCAAAATACCCGCCATGAAGCATAATACGAAAAATGATTTTGAGGAGTAGAAACATAAACTAGGAGTAGTAATAAAGATCAGTAGTAGTAACTAAACATTTCCCCTCAAGTGGTGCATGTAAATGGTTAAACATTTTAAGAATAAGCTTCCCCTGAAACACATATGTTAACCATTTTGTGAATCTTCAATTTTGTAGGCTCTATGTATTGATTACTGATGAAGAAAACTAAGTATAACGAACTTGATGCTGAAGTAGAACAACCCAAACTTGGGTCTTATATCTTGCACTATCCACGTGACTTTGAACGTATACCCAAAACCAATGCATAAGGTGACCGCAATCTCTTGACAATTATCCTCATCTTCTATGAGACACATAACCAAAGTGATAGCAAATGTGAGCATTGAGAACCATAAGAAAAATCACACACCTTTGCTAGATTTGTCAAGTCTTTGTCACATCATTTCTAAGCACGAACAAGTTACCTCTAAATGTTGTAAGCCATTTGAGATATGATAAGAACACAAACATGTGAAACTCCACTTCAACTTCAAATAGATGATAAATAATCCTCTTCGTAACCAATTAAACAATTAATCTAAAAACGAGCCTTTTAAACGTTTAAGAACATTTAAACCAAAACCTTACCTTCCCCTTAAACCAAGCAGTAGAAAACTTCTTTTATTGGCAGTATTAAACATACGAGCAGTACAAACCTTAGTTTAAGGCCAACAGTAGTAACTGCTAACCCTAGCAGTATTAACTTCTTTTTGTATGTGTTGTACGATATCGAGCATAACTGACAGTATTAACATTCTTCTTTTTCTGATATCTGACATAACTAGAAGTACTACGTAGCAGTATTAACATAAAGCTAACAGTATTAGCTTTATTTGTAGCAGTACACAGTATTCACGCAGTAGTATTAACTTCCCTTTAATGCTAGTAGTAGAAACTCTCTTCCAGTAGTACTAATACATAATTGATAGTATTAACTTTGTATTCATGGCAGCATTAATCAGACTTAGCAACATAAACTTTTCCATGATTTCTCATTGGCAGTATTAACTTATTGACGAGCAGTATTAACCAAGGACAGCAATACTAACAATAAACTGGCAGTAGTAAGTTACCTTTGGTAGCATAAACATAAACTGAGTAGTACTAACAATCTCAAGGTAGCAGTACTAATATGATACAAACAACACTAATAGCTCCTTCCTCTTATACTTTTTATGACACTTTTTAGCGTCAGTAAAGCACCAATATTTACGATCACCAGTAGTACTGTGTCATGTGTCAGTAGTAACCACCAACGAGCAGTACAAAACATATAAGGATACCTTTTTTTAAGTATCCAAATGACACCTTTTTAGCGATACTTTTTCAGTTGCTAAACTGTCACTAATTCTTGTCTTTGCATTTATCATCTTGATGTCGCGTGTTATGCATCCTTACTATGGTTCATCATCAATCAAACAATCGACTCACCAAAGCTAGTAGAAACATTAATGATCACCATTCCTGTTTTTATTAAATTAGGATTTGTGAATACCCTAATTGCAATGAATTAAACCAAAAACAGAGAACATAACCACTCTTCCTTTATAGATTCGACATCAATACACCTTGTAGATCTTAGATTGAGAGCCACGAGGCTCTGATACCACTTGTTGATCTTAATGAATAGATCTTTAACTCCTTAGCTTGTAAGGTTTAGTACCCTTAGATAAATCCAAAAATACTAAGAATGAAACTTTGATTGTTTATATCACTAAGAAGTATTCTCAATGAAATAGTAAAGTATGTTTTGGCACAAAGATATAATCAACACAACAAGCTTCAATATATATTAATACGATCACTCTGACTTAGTGATAGGCTTTACAACCTTGAAGCTATGAACTCTATGGAAAATTGAGATGTATTCTATACCCTAGGATCCCCTTTTATACACCAAGGAGTCCTACAAGGCTTACAATACATTCCTAAATTATCATGATCTTTTCTATAAATAAGCATAATCCCTTAATCAAATAAGTTATACGTATCTTTTACAAAAATAACTTAATACTTATCTTTGTAAGTATTCTTATTCTCCAATCAATCTTTATCTCTTTAATCCGTCTTTATCCTCTTGGCAGTAGTAAGTCTTCTAGTAGTTGTAATTCAGCAACAGGTGTATCTTTATAACCAGCAGCACTAACTGAGCATAAGCGGTAGTAAGTACTAGCAGTACTAACTTTACGCTAATAGTTGTAACTTTACTCTAGCAGTACTAAGTTATACTAACAGTACTAAGTTACACTAGTAGTAGTAAGTTTTGTACTAACAGTACTAACCACTTAGCATACTTTCAGTCTTCAACTCTGAGCAATCTTAACTTCTACTGACAGTAGAAACTCAATACTAACAGTACTAAATTATACTAACAGTAGTAACTAGCAGTGGTAATTTTATACTACAAGTACTAACTAGTTAGCATAATTTCCATTATGTACCTGAGCAGTAGTAAGAATCCTTGAAGTCTTTTAAGTCCCAACAAGCTTGCCTTCAAGCAACTGACAATCATCTTAACTATTTTTAGTGTCCTTGTTGCATCCAGTACAGTCAAAGTCTTATTATCCTTTTAGGACAAGACCTGAACTTTTTGGATACTAAAGACTAAGACTGAGAGTACCATTTTGGTACCTGAAAATTCTCAACAAAAATAAGGTAGGATTCCTTATGTTTGCTTGATGTCTTGCTTAAGTAGTTGAGAATTGAATGTTAGGTCTGCTTGCAGTTAGGTTCACTAGTGGTCCAATCATACCTCTATAATGAGACTCATTTACAACTATGTTGTTGAGATCAGGTCCTAACATGTTAGGGGGCATAATTAGAGTATTCACTAATGAACCAATTTTGTCATACATTCTCAACAGATCATTGGCATCTTTTTCATTGTTGATTAAAATACCTCTTTCAGATTTTTTATCAGAAATTTGAGGAAGTAGGTGAGGAAACCTATCATGCTTATTTCTTATCCTTGATTCATTAGTTTCTCAAACAGTTTGCACACTTTTTGTTCTGGTGGACTCAAGGATAGTATTATCAATAAGAAGTTGTACCAAAATCAATTTTTTTGAGTTTTGTTGATAAATAGTGTTGTCTATCATACCTCTTACAAAGATGTGTTTAGTGAGATAGGTTGAGAGAGTTTCATACCATGCTTTTGAAACCAGTTTGAGTCCATAAAGGGTTTTATCCAATTTTGCAGACATGGTTGATAAATTCACTCTATCTTAAAACCTGGAGGTTGTTTTACATATACTTATTCTTTTGGTTTATCATTGAGGAATGTAATATTGACATTCATTTGATAAACTATGAAGTTTATGTATGTGGCAGTGGCAAGAAAGATCCTGATTGCTTCAAGTCTTGCAAATGGAGCAGGATTTTATCATGATTTATGCCTTTATGCAAGTAAATCAAACATTATTACCCAATGATAACAATACAAAGTTCCTCTTTTATTGAAGGAATTTGAACTAGACCATGTGCTGAAGTATCTTCCATTTGGAGAGGATAAGAGTTCATGGATCTAAACATCTTCAGTTTTGTGTGGTTATCAATGAATTGGTTTTCATTGGTGTATTTTTTTGTTTAAACTTATCATCATTTAATGAGTTCATCAGTTTGAAACTGATGATCAGTTTTGATTTGTTTGACTATATTGGTCAGGTGGGATTTTTGCTTTAATAACAGTAGATTTTTTTCATAAGATTTTATGAAGAATTCTCAGTTGTTAAAAGCATATTAGTGTTCAAGCTATGGAGCAATTACTTTCCATTCCTTTTTTGAAAACTATACCATAACCATAACCTTTAGACCAATATGTAAAGTCATTTACATACATTCCTTCAGGTCCTGGTACATCCCATATTTATGTAGGTAACCCGTTGATAGATGTTTTGAAAGACCATTGTTCAAAAGTGATAGAGATTCCTTGATGTTGTACTGCACAAACTAGGATTAGGATGGTTAGTTTTATTTAAAAACCCATTTTTATTGGGTTTCTTCGATCTTAGAGCATTTGATGATTTAGTCTTGCTGGCTTTGAAAGACTCAGCTTTCTTAGCTGGAAGAGCTTCTCTTTTCCTGAACCACTCAATGTCATTGTGATCAGATTTGGTATGAACATTGCTACCACATGTTATACAGTTCTTTGTGATGTGTTGAGGGTTTCTAGGTTTAATTCCTCTTCTTAGAGAAATAATCCTATTATAACCAAGAGTATCATGATCATAGCTTCCACATATTTCACATTTAGGATAGTATACACAATCATCAGATTGATGATCATTATATCCACAATGTATGAAGGAGGGAAAAGGCATTGTTAGCCTAGAAGGTCTAGATCTTGAGGAAGATTCACTTTGACCAGTATGATACTGATTTATATCCATGGAAGATATAAAATCAGCATGATCATATGTTCTATAATTGGTTCTTTTGCACTTTTTGCAAAACAAGACTTCATAACAGTTCTCAAAGAGATGATTGTTTTGTCCACACAGTTCATAATTCATTTTGAATTGAGTTTTGTATTTGTTTTGAAGTGCATTGGAAGGAACCTATTGAGAGTTCTTGTTTCTGAAGTAAGATGATTTATTCTTGCTAATTTGTAATTTTAGTTCTTAAGTTCTTTCATTGCAATAGCCAAGGGAGCATCATCTTCTAATTTTACATTTTTTAACGTACCAACAGGAGCTGAGTTAGTTTTAAAAACTGAAGAACTTTTGTTGCCTCTAGCATGAGCTGAGGAAGGTTCATTTATTGTGATACCTTTTAAAGTTTCAGCTTTGAATGTAGATTTTGACTTCAAAATTGATTTGATAATCTTTGGTCTAGAAACAGGTTCAACACCAGTCAGCTTCTCTAGTGGAGGAAAGGGGTGCTACAGACTAAAGATTCATCAGCCGAATCATAATTAGTTGCTGAAGAGTTAGAGACAACAGTTGAGTGGTTAGTTGTGTTTCTTTGTGACTCATTTGAAGGCACCTTACTAATATCATGATTTGATAGAGTAGAGTCTTCAGTATTAGATAACTTAGGTTTATTACTACCAGTAATGAATACCTCTGAGTTATCTAGAAAAGACTTTACAAACACTGGGTCTTTTGGCCTAGAGCTGGAGGTATCTTCAGGAGTTGGTCAATTCCTAAGATTTTCCTCTTTAGAGTAGGAATTTGTTCACTGATACACTAATTAACTTTATTAGAACTGTTTAGCCATGCTTCTGTAATAGAGGTTAGCTCTTCCAGTTCATTTCTTAAGTTTTGATTCTCTTTGAGAATCTCAATGTTTACATGCTGCATGGTAAGAAGATCAAGCTTGGCTTATTTTAGTACCAAAAGCTATTCCTTGCATGTATTTAGTTCGTGAATAAGATTTCTATGTTTTAAAAGAACACTGTTTCTTTGTTCTTCAACATAGTTTAAATCAATATACAAATAATCTAGAAATGATTTTCTATCATTTTTATCTTCCATTTCAAGAAGAGTGTCTACCTTTTAAATAGAAATCTTAACCCATTCACCATTGTTGGCACTTTCTTTGCCGATGGAAACTCTTTCATCATTAGTAAGTGCCATAAGAGCTTTAACTTCAGTTACTTCATTGTCATCAGATGATACTTCTTCTTCATCCCAATTAAACGTTTTAGCAATTAGACCTTTGTTTTTGCCTAAGGATGAACTGGGAGCTAAAGTACTGGAGCTGAAGAGGGCTAGTTTAGCCTTGACTTTGTTGTATTTGGCTTCAAAGTCTTTGGTACGCCTTAGTTCAAGTTTGTTCTTAAATAAATAAAGAAGCTTTGGTTGAAAAGGTGACTAATATGAAGGAACTGATGTCTTTGACCAACAGTCTCTTGTAAAATGACCTTTCTTGCCACATTTGTGGCATTTAGTTTGGTTAGTTGCCTTTGCACTGCTAAACCTTTGAGTACCCTTTTTGAAGGACCTTTTAGATTTTGCTAAAAGAGCTATTGCTTGGTATTCTTCCTCTAAGTCATTTAGATACTCATGACTGCTTCTTGTATCCTCTTCATCATCAGGACTATCTTAAAAGTCCTGGACAATAGAGGTAGTGAGAAAGGCAGTTGACAAAGGTGTTGCAGAGATAAGAGATTTGATCTTTTCAGTCTCATAAATACTTTCTATTAGGTTTTCTTCATATTTGAGTTTACCAAATAGAGAAGCAAGCTCAGAATCTTTCACATGATTTGTGTTTCTAAGACTTTGGAAGAAACTTAGCCACTTCTTTGGTAACCCATTTATAAAACCAGTATTTATTTCAAGCTTTGAAAGTTTAATGCCATCATTTACTAACTCATTCATTAAAGCTTTATATGTGGTGAAAGTTTATGTTATGGATTCACCTTCTTTGAATTTAAAGGTGTTATAGCACAAATTCAGTTCCATAACCCTACTTTCTTTCACATCAAAGGGCCCCTCATGATATAGTATCAGGTCATCCCAAGTAGATTTTGCAGTTAATCAGTTTATGACAGAATTCATTTGGTCATCCAGAAGGACGGACATGATGAGACTTTTCAGTCGCTGATCTAAGTTAGCAGCCTTTCTCTCATCTATAGTCCATTGTCCTCCTGGCTTCCTTTAACTAGCTGCCATAAGGATAAAAGGACCGTTTGAAATGATGTTTTCAAATTGAGGTTCAATACCAATGATATGGTACATGAATCTCTTTTTCTAATTAGTGAAATTTTCCACCTTTATTACAGGAGCGACATTTAACTGGCCACCCCTGTATTTAAGAGTCTGTGGTACTTCTACTGCTGCCATTCAAGATGGATCTTGATTTTAAAAATCTTTGAGCATTTATATATCTTTTTTCAAAGGATTTTATAAACCAGAAGGCTCTGATACCACTTGTTGGTCCGATGGAATCTAATATAAGGTTTATCAAGTTAAACTAATCAGATTCCATGGCAACAAAGTGAGTTTTAAACAAATATATATGAACAATATAACGAATAAGTTTAAAACATACACAAGTACTTTTCAACATATAGACTTTTATTAGAATCAAATAAAGAATTTATGACACACCTTGCTTGCAGAATAACAAGGTTTTTGAATAATAATTGGGGTGTTATCTCCTTAGAACTTAAACTCTAACCAAAGTCAAGAGAGTAAGAAAACAAACCACTTATGACTAAACTAAAGCTTTAGCTTTAGTAGTATAATTTAGTTTGTTTAAGAGATAAATGAACTCTTTAATGTGTATCACATTAATTAAAAGAGATGACATTTACTCTGGGAATCCCTTTCCTTTTATAGGCAAAGGGATTAGGGTTTACAAGTTAACATAATACACATGTCAAGCATTAAAAGGGTGGTTGAGCTACCATTTAATGTACACATGCTTTATAGTACTAGGTATAGTCCTTTAAGGAAAGTTGATATACTTCTATACCAACTTTGGAAGTAACATTTCCCAAGGAGATTGCTTTATTCCTTTTGACATAAAGCAATCCTTTTCCCGCCTTGTAAAACTTCTAGAAGTGAAACAATATGTTTTAGCTTCTGTTAAAGAGATAGAAAACATTCAGGTTGGAATTGTTAACCAAGCTGAACTGAAGCTCTTTCCAAGAGTCCTTCTTTAGTTTCTGTACCGCTGCATACACTGAAGTGAAGATACTTCCTAATCTTCTAAGGACCTGAAGAGCTGACACTGAAGAAGCTTCAGCGACTCAAGCTGAAAGCCTTCAGCTTAATAAACACTTAGGGGATTTTATGTTTAAATCTACTAAAAGACTGAAGGGCTCAGAAACTAAACCCAAAACATATGTTTCTTATTCTTAGAATGTAGTAAATTCCTATGGTGTTCTTCTACTTCAACATCTTTATTCTTGATGCAACTACTCATAGACGCAGGGGGACCTTATCATTCTTTATATTGCTCCTAGGCTATGGCCTTCGGGTCTTAGTATTGTTGTCTATTCCTTTAGAAGAGAAACCGTTTGAGTTAGAATTCACATTTTCTTGAGAGATGACATGAGGTTGTGAAGTAGTGATCGGTTTTGTCCTAACACTTGCTTTAACAGCTTTGTTAGGCATAACATTATCTACCCTAGAAGTCTTAGAAGGATTAATCCAAAACATTCTCGAGGCAATCACATTATCATTTTTCACAACTTTTGATTCTCAGGTGGAAGGTGCTGAGTTTGAAGTGGCTGGTTTTAACAAAGTATGCGACTCACAAACCTTGGGAATAACCTTTAAATTTGGAAAAGGAGTTATAGAATACAATTTTAATTTAGAAGAAGAAGGTGGTTTCCTCAAGATTGATTGCTTTGTAAACTTAGTATTCCTACTCGTTCCTTGAGTGGTGTCCTTTTGTTTAGAAACCATATTAAATAACTGGGCTCTTAACTAGGGATTTTCATAAATCATATTATGTAATTTTTCTTGCAAAGATTCAATTATGGATATGGTTTGAGTTCGTGTCACATTGATAGATTCAAACAGGTTCTTGTATGCGGTCTTAAGATGTTCATTTTCTTTTGCATAATTCAAATCCTGAAACTCTAAGGACACGTTCTCATTTTATATTTCTGAGACAAAGGATCAAGGGTATCTGATACCCATGGAATATCCTGACTCTTACCCTTAAGATCTCCCAACTGAGCTTGCAACTGTTCGATATTTTGTTGCATGTCATTATAAGCTTTATCATATGAAATCTTGTCATATTTGCATTCCTTATATTTTTTATACCAATTATTCCAAAGAACAGTATATTATTTTTCCATTTTAATAATTCAAGTTTCTAGTTTTCTTTCGTACGATCAAGGTCAGTTTGGAGATTTGATGTATCTACAACAAAATTACTTTGCACAATAGACATAATATCCTGACTGAAAACCGCTCTCAAGAGACGATAGATTTCTTATTCCTAAGCCTTATACTTAGTAAGAGATTCATCAGCTTCTTTTGTAAGAGATTTGAAGTCTCAAACAAATTTAGCTACTTCTTTCAAAAATTGTATTTCAAAATTTTTAACTCTAGCATCAACTTGGTTAACGATAGGGCAAATTTCATCTTTTATAATTTTAAGGAGCTCTTAATGAGTAGAAGACGACCAATTGTGTATATCTAAAGTCATATTTTATTTTTCAACACGTTGAAGAGTCACAATTGTGCTTTTTACCTCATTTAGAAATTTTCTTGCAACACTTGGAGAAGTATCAACTGAAAACTCTTCATTTGGTATTGAAATTGATTTGGAAACACTAGCCATTTTGGAAGTATTTGAAAAATACAAATCTTCACGTGACTTGGCCATTTGAGAAACAAAAACCTCTAAAAGTTGATTAATCTTTGCATAATTTGTTGGTTTTATTTCTTTGTTCAATTGTTTCATTTTTAAGCGACTCTCTTGAGCAAGTTGCAGTGTCTCCTCCGAATCATACACAGTAGGAGGATCATGCTTTTCTAATAAAACTTTGCCATTATACAAACTCTGTTGTTTTTGCTGAGCTTGCATGAGATAAAAAGGATTTTGATAACCTAAGCCATTTCTATTCGGTGTGGTAAAACGAGTATGGCTTATGTGAAAGCATATGCATTATTTGAATTGATTGACCTATTTTTACCAAAATGTTATCTAACTCCTTTATCCTATTCTCAAGTTGAATTTGTTTATCAAGAAGCTCGTCTTTGCGTATTTTGAAATCAAACTTCAACTTTTTCTTCTCTTGTTGAATTTAAGAAACAGTTTATTTTTCTTTTGAAAGCTGGTTATTTAAATTTGCAATTTACTCATTCAAAGTCCTTATCGTTTTAGCAAAACTTAAGTGAAGTGAATTTATCTTTTTAGTAATACATTGCTCTTGATAAACAGACTTTTGATAACACCTTTTAAGTTTGTCATATTTTTCTTGATTGATTTCAAAACACTTTTCTTGATTTTTATATCTAGCAAGCTTAGTGGTCAAATCAGCATTTATTTCTTTTATTTTGCGATTGAGCATGTTGACTTTCTCAACCTCTATAGCTAAATTATTATATAATGATTCAAAATAAGAACGTGTTTCCTCAACAGTAGCATGATTTTGTTCTACTGTTCCCCCACATTGTTCAACACTAGAAACTACAGAGATAACATTACTATCATTCTGTTGAACTTGGTGTGGTTCAAAAATAGGCTCAAGTAGTTTAGTATACTGCTCTTCTTGAGTAAACGTATTAAATATCTCATTATTTTAACAATGGTCATATTCATGTACCTCAGCTTGTCCATCTGAGTCATAGACGAGAGCTTGGTTAGTCTAAGTACCCGAT
>BQNB010155843.1:4293-15342 GCA_026074375.1 Tanacetum coccineum
CGTAAGAGATATACATCAATCTCTTCCTAATATATCTCATAAAAACGCGTAAGAGATATACATCAATCTCTTCCTAATATATCTCATTCCTATCTTCAATTCTTGCATACGAGATGATTCTAGAATATAACTATAATTCCTTAATTACATTAATCACGTCTATAATGAAGCTCAGCAGATTCTATCTCTGTCAGCAGAAACGAGAACATGACCAGCAGAAACATAATCAGCAGGAACGCTACTTGAACTGCCAGCAGGAACGACTTAATGCCATCAGCAGAAACGAAAATCTCTAACAGCAGAAACGACACTTAGTCGTTTTCAATTAGTCCCAACACATATATTCTAAAAACAACATACATGTTTTAAAAAAAACATAGTTGTTCTAAATAATTTGATAAGAAATTGGAAATACAAAATGTTTCTTTCTTGAAAAAGTCAAACCGAGACTCCTTTCCTTGTAAGGAACATGAAGACTCATTCCTATCATCTTTCTTGCTCCGAAAAGTTATACTAGGAACGTAGGAATTGTCCTAATGTAATCAAACTCATAGAATACTTAAATGTTAAGTAGATTGCTTGACTTATATTTTCATATAGTTTTTATCACCCTTATTCAGTGGTGAATACGTTGAAACATATAAGACATATGAATAACTAGAGAACATATGTTCTTCAAGCTATCAAATAATAACATCTTAATGTAAGATGCTTTATGAGTTCTTGATTAGGAAATACCAATACTACCGCAAAAATGGTAAAGACAAACTAGGATAATGTATCTAGTTGTTTGTCTTAATCAAAATTAAGGAGAAAATTACATGCCTAATTTTCAAGTTAATAAATAGCATTCATGGATAGTCCCTCATCTACATAGTAGAAATTTTTGAAATCCAAGTACATTGCTACTAATTAAGATTTCAAAGAAAGTTGGAAAATTGTAACAACCCGCAATTTTCATCAATGTAAATATCCATCTATTAAATTAGATGCAATGTATTATCCATCTATTAAAGTATATACTACCTTTTTACAGGGAAATTTTTTGTTTTATCTCATTATGCAACGTAACTTGCATCTTTAAAGTAAACGAGCTCACGCAACCTCCACCTATGCCAACTATATCTATGTTTATATCATGTAAACATCCTAATATGTAAAGTATACATCCTAATATTATTTTTACCAAGTACATTATCCATTTAACGTACCATTTACAACGTTATATCAAAACAAACATTAAACGTTAAACGTTTATTCCAAAAACCCTAATTACATGTCAAAACAAGTGTACAAATGTTCAAAGCATGTGTACAAGTTACAATGCCAAACTTTTGAATATATTTTTCCTCCTAAACCCTAGTACAACCTTCTAAAGCTCAATGTACAAGTCAATTATGCATGAAATACAAACTAGGTCATTTTACCTCCTAAATCATGTATATATCTTACCACCACTTTAACATAAGGTACAAACACCTAATGCACAACTCCTAAACCCTAAACCTAATCCCTAAATCATTCTAAACCCTAATCCTAAAACCATAATTCATCTAACCCTAAACCAAAATCATAAAACCATAGCAAACCCATTACACCTAAAATTAGTTCATAGTTTTTAGAATCTGATCCGTTAATAAAACATAAGATCTGGGCAAAATCAGTAGGTCATAGGTATTAAGTAAAAACACTAGGTTATAGCCCTATTTCTTGTGATCATTTTTCCGATTGAATCACGCCAAATTCGACGCATGATGAATTAGTTATATAGCCTAATGGCAAAGGTGCGCGAATTCTGCACACCTGTAGTAAATGGCTGTTATCTCTAGATTTTTGTATAGTAACCCCTAAATATGTAAAACTAAAAGTTGTAGAGGACTCAAGTATCTAACCATGCTCACTGGTTTGAGGTTGATTAGAATTACGGTTTGTAAATGGCACCCTAACTCAAATTAAAACCCTAAACCCATAGACAAAACCAAAACCAACCCGACACCCTATAGTTTCATTTTAAACCAATTTTAAACCAAATTAGCTACCACCACACCTCGTCACCTCCTTAATAGCTTGCTTAGTACCTCAAGAAACCACCCAAGCACCTTACAAGCACCTACATCACCACCCTTGAGCTCCAAGTCTCCTTGTCACCCCTATGATAACCGTGACCCCCTCCACACCCTTCCACCATTCAAAGCTACACTCCTAGCTCTCAAGACACACCATGTAGCTACCCTTAGTCATCTCCACTATCTAGAACACTAATCAAACACCAAAACTTGGGCACTAAGGCTTGTGGAGCCCTATAAATAGCCGTATCCAATCAACCCTTTCAAACACATCTCAAATCTTCATCACAAACACAAATGGAGTTCTATCCCAGCCAATGAATAAGTATAAGGTCCCTAAGATCAGAATAGAAGCCAAGAATCAAGAGAAGGAATGACATGAATCCATATCTTGGCGTACGAACCCAAATAAGCACATACGACCCATATAAGCTCAAGTAAGCTCAAAATCTTGTTCAATAATCTCATATTCTATTTTAAATCTTTAATAAGCTTCCTAAGATCCTATATGAACTCTTGTTTAAGCCTTGAATCCTCAAACCCATGTGTTTTTAATTAAAACCCTAAAACGACCCATTTTGATTTTCTAGCTAGCAAATCCTTTTTCTAAACTTTTGATACGTTAGAACATCTTATTTTAGCTTATTCTAATAAGCTATAACCTGCAAATTACTTTCTATGTTGAAAAATATCAAAATTATGAAGTTTGGACTTGATTTGTAAATGTTTTCATGCATAGGGGTATATATCGTAACTTTCTAAATTTTATAACTAGGGGGGCTGAAAATGTCATTTTCCTAAAGTTATAACTATAAGGACCTATCTTGCCAAGTTTTAAAGTTAAAGGTTTAATATATATATACTTATTATATAAAACACTAAACTTATAAAAGTTTATAAACCAAGGGTATATATTGACATTTTTGTATTTTTAAAAATATAAAATATAATATTTTTATATAAATTATAAAAAATATATTTTAATATTATAAGACTCGATTTTATTAAAACCCGATACATTTATCGTTATTAATCATCCATCGACGCATTATAAATCAATTACGTTATATATTTAACTTAATTTATCATCGACTAGCTTTTGAAGAAACTAAAAATTATATCATATCACGTTACTAGGGAATTTCATATGAGGGGTTTCATTTGAGTGTACGTTTTGATGAGTTTGCTGGACTTACGATTTAAAGTGTCCTAGCTCCTCAAACGTTTACTGCATGACCTCTGAATTATGATAGCCCGAACAGTGATACAATATTTCCATAAATTAATAAATCAAATATGTATGTTAAACTCTGTAAAGTTTTGAAACATAAACAATCAAACTAAGACTTGATATATTACCCAGGTTGCGTGACGTAGCTGTTACTTTCACTTGATATACTTTTGCCATCAATCAGATTTCCCGGTTAAGGTGAGTTCATAGCCTCACTTTTAAATCTTCTAATGTTTCATAAACCTGCGAGGGGGATACATGCTATAAGCCATGAATACAAGTGTTTTTCCAACTATATACTATCCTGATATATTATTGCCCAAGTCCCTACTTTTGCCATTAAGACCCTACTATCATGAATCGTTAATTACTCTTCAGAGTGAGCGCGAATGCTGTGAATAGATCTATTTGGGACTGAACTCCCCAATGGTGTACCCGTTCATGGGGTAACCAAACGCACTTCATTTGAATCACTATGCGGGTGTTTTGCAAAGGCACCCGTTCGGGCAACTACTTATGATTATTGATTTTCTTAAGGCCTCGGTGTCATGAGCTCAGGGCAATAATATTGTTTTCTATAATAATTGTACTCATTGCAATTATTACTTTTATGGGTGTATAAGAACATAACCCACTGTTATGATGACTTGTATTCAAACTATTTATCATAAACCTATTACAATTATTACAAACTATGGATGTATAACAACATAATCAACTATTGAACTTATACTCAACTATTATAACTGAAAACCTATGAATTTCACTCAACCTTTGTGTTGATCCCTTTTAGCATTTTTACTCAAATGTAATTGCGCAACCTGTGGCATGGAGTGGTATTGGACTTAAACGTCCAAACTTGTTATCATTCAAACGTTAATTTTTCTTCTAGATTTTTGGGACCCTCCATTGTAAAACTAGATTATGATATATGAATGAATAAACTAAATTTTCCCAAAACAGTCTCTTTATGAGTCGTTTTCTAATGATTATGTATGTTAATCCAATGAAGTAATACCCCAGATTAGCTTTCGCTGCTATATGTCAAAAATGGGTGTGTTACAGATTGGTATCAGAACAAGGGTAAAACCTAAACTATAACTACTTTTTCCATCCAAGAAAGTCCTCCGTGCAACTGTAGTTTCCAGAATAGTATGTGTAAGAAATTTCCATAGCAGATAATACACTACTATTATATATAAATAAATAAACTATGTTTATTTCCACTGGGGGGGTTTTTTTTGTTATATAGTCATGTCTTCCACCCCCCACCATCCTATTATTATCCTATCTGATTCCGATGTTGAGGATAACTAAATTCCTCTACACACTCTCCTGACTATATCCCGGCATCCCCGGACTATTTTCCAGCCTCACCAGGAGACACCTCTCCTAACTTTTCAGATGATTTAACTAAGGATCTTTTAGCCTCACTAGCCTTCTCACCTTTTTATGATGACCCATATATGAAGTTCATGCAAGCACATGATGCTACTGATAATGAATTACCTATTCCACCACAAGCTCCTATTGCTCCACCGACTATTTTGCCTCCATCTCCAGTGTTATCACTATCACCAATGTTTGATTTCTGACATTTCTTTCCTCCCGAAAAGATTTCACCACCTAGAGACACTGAGACTCCTGTTAGATCACCCATACCATACATCATCTCGCAACATTTCATCTTCGGAGCACGACTTAGATAACTAAACTAATTTTATCACTCCTCTAATTTTGAAGAACAATGACAACTACGAATCAAGGAATGAGCGTTGAGGAAATTGAGCAGATTGTAGCCCAGCGAGTGGCTAATGCTATTGAGACTATTGCCATCTATGAGACTAAGACCCGTATGGCTCAAGAATCAATAAGCCAGACTAAACAACAGGAAAAGAAGGTAGCAGGGAATGCTAGCAACAAGAGGAAACGAGAAGGTAACCACAATGGAGGCTCGAGTCAACAAAACAAAGAGCATAAGGTGCTTAGAGTACAGACTACTAAGCCAAGCAACAAGAAAGTCTATGATGGGACTCTTCCATTATGCAATAAATGCAAATTTCATCACAATGGCCAGTGTACAGTAAAAAGCACAAACTGCAAGAGAGTTGGCCACTTGACCCGAGACTGTAGGAGTCCTGCTACTACTAACAATCAAAGGATCATTACTTGCTATAAATGTGGAAATCAAGGGCACTACAGGAGGGATTGTCCAGAGTTAAAGAATCAAAACCATGGAAACCAAGCTGGAGATACTAAAGCACGTGGATTGATGTATGCTTTAGGAGGAGGAGAAATCGATCAATACCCCATACACATGGAATCGATATCAATGCGTAAAGACAAAATCTTCTCGCCTTGCCTAGTGAACTTCAAGTTGGAACTATCTTAGGATCTATTTTCATTAGGAATTCTCATTGTACTGTGCGAATAAATTTCAAGTTATCTATCAAATCAATGTGTTGGGAAAAAAAAATCGTCAAATTTACTTAAATTCTATACTTATTCATATAAGGCACTCCCATAAATATTATGAAATTATAACACTATTTTGACGAAAATAAGCACCGCATCGTTAATCCTCAATTATACATGGCCTGATCACCTATGTATAATTCAGGAAGGACCATGCCATGCTGAGAATAGTCACCCTAAAAACTTATTGTCAAGAAACAATTCTATAAATTTTATCAAGTTTTGTGTGCATATTTATCATGAGGAACCAAACTAATAATCATAATAACCAAGTAAACCCTTACGCCATCTTACTATAAAGTCGACATCATCTTATACCAAATCTTAAGCCGAAAAGACGAAGACGCATCGTTAGACATCCTAGGACAATCCGCCGGCAAGTTTAGCCGTCATCAGGGAATTGAGACCCATACCAAAGTGATTCCACATTCATACCATCCGCAGGCTGACAGACAAAGCAAGAGGACTATTCCAAACTCTCAAGGATATGCTACGTACTTGCGCGATAGATTTTGGAAAAGGATGGAAGAGACACTTACCACTGGTAGAATCTTCCTGCATTAACAGTTACCATGCCAGTATTAAGGCAGCACCATTCGAGGCACTTTATGGTCGAAAGTGCCGATCACCTGTTTACTGGGCCAAAGTTGGAGATGTCCAACTAACCGGACCAGAAATAATCCATGAAACCATCGAAAAGATAGTACAAATCCAACAACGCTTGCAAGCTGCAAGAGACCGACAAAGAAATTACACCAGTATAAGGAAAAGCCTTTAGAATTTCAAGTTAGAGATCGCGTTATGTTAAAAGTGTCACCTCGAAAAAGTGTCATCCGATTTGGAAAGCGAGGAAAGCTTAACCCTCGGTACATTGGACCATTTAAAATCCTTGATAGGATTAGCCCAGTGGCATACAAACTTGAGCTTTCTGAAGAACTCAGTAATGTCCACAATACCTTCCACGTTTCTAATTTAAAGAAATGCCTATCTGACGAATCCCTCGTTATTCCAATGAAAGAACTTCAGCTCGATGACAAACTCAATTTTGTGGAAGAACCAATAGAAATCATGGACCAAGAAGTCAAACAACTGAAGCAAAGTCGTATCCCTATAGTCAAAGTAAGATGGAACTCTAAAAGAGGACCAGAATTTACGTGGGAACGCGAAGATGAAATTCGTGCCAAGTATCCACATCTGTTTTCAAACATCACTCTGGCATCCAACTAAATCTCGGGACGAGATTTCTTTTAAGGGAGGGAGACTATAACAACCCATAATTTTCCTCTATGCAATTATTCATCTATTAAATTAGAAGCAACCATTTTCATGGGAATATTTTTTTTGCTTTAGTCCATCCATTATATAACGTAACTTACATAGCAAACTAAACGAGCTCACGCAACAACCAATGCCAACTACAACTATGTTTACATTATGTAAACATCCTAATATGTCAAGTCTATGTTTAAATATCATTTTTACCATGTACGTTATCCATTTAACGTACCATTTACAACGTTATTCCAAAACAAGCATTATACGTTAACGTTTATTCCAAAAACCCTAATTACATGTCAAAACAATGTACAAATTGTTCCAAAGCATGTGTTCAATTTACCATGCCCAAACTTTTGAATATCTTTTCCCTCCTAAACCCTAGTACAACCTTCTAAAGCTCAATGTACAAGTCAATTGTGCATGAAATACAAACTAGGTCATTTTACCTCCTAAATCATGTTTATATCTTACCACCACTTTAACACAAGGTACAAACACCCAATGCACAACTCCTAAACCCTAAACCTAATCCCTAAATCATTCTAAACCCTAATCCTAAAACCCTAATTCATCTAACCCTAAACCAAAATCATAAAACCATAGCAAACCCATTACACCTTAAACTAGTTCATAGTTTTCAGAATCTGATCCGTTAATAAAACATAAGATCTGGGCAAAATCAGTAGGTTCTGGGTATTAAGTAAAAACACTAGGTTGTAGCCCTATGTCTTGTGATCATTTTGCCGATTGAATCACCCCGATTCGACGTCGGATGAATTAGTTATAGCCGAAATGGCAAAGGTGCGCAAATTCTGCACACCTGTAGTAAATGGCTGTTATCTCTAGATTTTTGTATAGTAACCCCTGAATATGTAAAACTAAAAGTTGTAGAGGACTCAAATATCTAACCATGCTCACTGGTTTGAGGTTGATCGGAATTACGGTTTGTAAATGGCAACCAAATTACCGGGACTGATGTTGGCTGTCCAAAAACAGCCATGTATAAACTAAATAAACACCTCAAGCTCCTCCATGACTCACCACCACCTTCATCACCATGACCTCACCACCACATCACCATCACTCCAGCACCTTACAAGCACCTCCATCACCTCCTTGTAAGCTACTACCACAACTTACACACTAAGTAAGCTACTTGTCACCATTCTTTGATTTTTGAACCCCTCCACACCCTTACACCTCATCCTAAGCTCTCATGACTCACCCTAGATGTTCCTTAGTCACTAACCTACAGCCCTTGGCCACCACACCAAGAAAACTTGGCCACCAAGGGTGTTTGAGCACTATATATACGCATACATACACATACTTTTCAATCACACCTCAAACTTAAACACACACACACTCAAATGGAGTTTTAGCCATTCTCTAGCAGTAGTAGAAGATCAAGTGAAGTCCCTAAGATCAAAATAGAAGCCAAGAATCAAGAGAAAGGAACCCTTGAAGTCGTTACTAGGCGTACGAACCCGAAAACCCCATTTCGACCCATTTTAGCTCAAGTAAGCTCAAAATCTTATTCAATAAGCTCATAATCTGTTTTAGAATATTCATAATACTCTTAAGATCATATATATAAACTTTTGTTTGAAGCCTTGAATCCTCAAACCCATGTGTTTTTTATTAAAGCCCTAAAAACGACCCGTTTTGATTTTCTAGCTAACGAATCCTTTTTCTAAACTTTTGTTACGTTAGAACATCTTATTTTTGCTTATTCTAATAATCTATAACCTTAAAATATCATTTGAAACCCTAAAATAAGCTTACATGGCTTTTTGGACTTAATTTGTAAATATTTTCATGCATGGGTTATATATCATAACTTTTTGAAATTTATAACTAAAGGGGCTGAAAATGTCATTATTCTAAAGTTATAACTATAAGGACCTATCTAGCCAAGTTTCAAAGTTAAAAGTTTAAATTATATATACTTTATTATATAAAGTACTAAACTTGTAAAAGTTTATAAATCAAGGGAATATATTGCCATTTTTGCAAACTTAAAAATATACAATATAATATTTTTATATAATTTATAAAAATATATATTAATATTACAAAACTCGATTTTATTAAAACCCAACACATTTATCATTATTAATCATCGATCGACGCATTATAAATCAATTATGTTATATATATAACGTAATTTATCATCAACTAGCTTTTGAAGAAACTTAAAATCTTATAGTGTCACGTTACTAGGGAATTTCATGTGATGGGTCCATTGGGTAATTGTTTGACGAGTTAGTTGGGTTTACTATTTAAAGTATTCCCCAGGGATCCTCAAACGATACATACAAGGCTCTAGATTTATGAATAGCCCGAACAGAGATACAATAATTCCCATAAATTAGTAAATCAAATCTGTATGATAAACTCTGTAAAGTTATGAATCTAAACCCATCACACTAAGACTTAGACTAATACCCCAAGGTTTTTGTGTGACAAGGGCTGTTACTGTACACTGAGAAATACTTTATAGCCATCCATCAGATTCCCTGTTAAGGTGAGTTCATAGCCTCGCATTTTAAATCTTTTGAATAGATGTTTTATAAACCCGCGAGGGGATACAAGCTATAAAACCATGAATACAATTCGTATTCCAACTGTATGCCATAGATCGATTATTGCCTAAGTACCCTTTCCACTGACAATATTTTCTTAATCATGAACATTATCACTTGCATGTGAACCTAATAATTGTGGATAGATCTATCGGGGTGTGACGACTCCCGTTGGTGTGCCTATACTTTTGGTACCAATAGCACTATATTTGTTTATAATGGGTAACTTTGGCAAGTTACCTTTCCACGAGGACATTTGTTCCTCAACCAATGTCACTACGGTGATTTCCATGTTAACGTATTGATGTCATGAGCTTAGGGAAATAACACTATTTTCCGTAATAATTGTACTCATTGCAATTATTACACTTATGGGTGTATAACAACGTAACCCACTGTTATGATAACTTGTATTCAAATTGTTTTCCATAATAATTGTACTCATTGCAATTATAACACTTATGGATGTATAACAACGTAACTCACTATTGAACTTGTACTCAACTATTATAACTAAAAACCTATAAATTTCACTCAACCTTTGTGTTGACCCTTTTAGCATGTTTATCTTATGTAATTGAGCAACCTATGGCACAGAGTGGCACAGACTTGAAGATGGCTAAACTGTTATCATTCAAACTTTATGTTTCTAGATTTTGGGACCTCCTTTGTAAAACTCTGATATGATATTGAATGATAACTAAATTTTCCAAAATGTCTCTTTTGAGTCGTTTTCTATGATTATGTCTTTTGATCCATGAAGTAATACCCCAGATTAGCTTTCGCTGCTATATGTCAAATATGGGGGTGTTACAAAAATAAATAGATCACTAATTGTTTTCACTGGTTATGGAACACTTGCAATGTTGTCAAATCCAGTGAGAGCATCGTAATTAATTTATAAACAAGACATTAATGTTGTCTAGTTCAGTGGGAGCTACAAGGTTTATTATCTTGGTAGTAACCCAGATTATTTCTCGCTTGTCTTAATATAATATATAGTTTTCCAACTATGCACACTAATGTTTTTAAGGATAGTCGTGCACTATTTCTTATTAAACAAAGTGGTTCAATATCTACTTGTAACGCTAATATCTGTGACACTATCATTTTGTCCATATAAACAAACGAATGTCGTGTTGTTTAACTACATGTATGATGTTGTGCCATGCACAAGTGGGAGAAATCTTTAGTGTGTGCAAGATACAACAAATGACAATAACAATATGATTAAAGGTTCTTTTGACCGTAAGGTAAGAAACAATATGTCGAGATATGAATTAAAGACTACTTCAAGTAAGATGTTTATGTGTTTTTGGAATTTCCAAAATAATGAAGTGATAAGTGTAAAATACACATATCCATTTATACTTAAAATAACCCAATTAAACCCAAAACAGACCAAAAATGGCAA
>BQNB010155846.1:0-15341 GCA_026074375.1 Tanacetum coccineum
CCTCTAACGTATAACCTCTAAAAAGTTATATATTTTATAAAAAATCATTTTATATAATAATTATATACGAAACGAGGAAAGGGCATTACGAGGACCTCATTGAGACGTGGAGGAAGGGGCACTCAAGTAAGAAGACTGGCGAATTTAAAACCAAACAAAACAAGCAGAGATACGTAAGTAATTTAACTCGTTATATTCTTTAATAACTTATTTTATTTGTTTTTAACCTTTTTTTTTTCTTTTTCTTTTTCTTTCACAATTGGATATGAAGGCCTTGCAAGAAATGATTAAAGCCGACATCATCCCGTTCAAGAACGATCAAGAAATCTTGGATGAAGTCGTTCCGAGTAACAACAGCCAGAATATGTCGGGCATGGGCAGGAAGTTACCGGGTGGTGGCTCAACTTCTCGCGGGCGCGCAAATCGTGCATATGAAGATGTTATGACTCGGGATCAGATGACTTAGATTCTCAGGCAACAAGAGCAAGAGAAAGAGTTGTACAGGAAGCAAGCTGAGGAGGCACAGGCACGGGCTTATTTGGCTTTGTTAAAGGCTGACGCGGCGGACAAACTGGCTAATGTGGTGTACCAAAATACTAAGTCGATTTATGGAGCTGATAAGTGCTTAATTACACATATCTTTTACCTCCAAAAACGAGCTTAAATGACTAAAAACAGACAAAAACTGCCAAATATATGTTTGTTTTGCATTTGTATTGTGCAGGAAGTGGATATCATCAAAAAGACAGAAAACCAAGCCAAAATGACAAAACTGAGCATGGAATGGAAAAGACTGTGCAAAATCAAGGCCAAAGTCCAAAAATGTCAAAGTCAGAGTCAATACAGAAAAATCAGCAGTCAAACCGGAGCCGGAACTGAAGAATACTATTGAATGCAATCTTAACCCATCTGATGGGCCGGGAAAGCCCAATAGTATATTTATGAAGACTGTGAAGACCAAATGGGCCCTCAATCAATTTCAACAGCCCATTTGTGTGCAATTGACAAAGACTGTGAAGACTTTGAAGGCCCAATCCTAGCCCAGTTACAGCCAATCTCAGCCATTGTACACAAAAAAGCCCAATAACCAAACCCAAACCCAGTGGGCCCAATACAAGCCCAAACACAAAACCCAAGCCCAATACCCTTTTTTATAAAACATAAGGACCAAAAATGTAAATTTTAAAACCTTGTTTTATAATTAAAAATGAAAAAAATAAAGAAAAGGGCCAAAAATGCCAAGTTTGAAAGTTGTTTTAAAAAGAAAAATAGAAAAATAAAACACAAGGGCTGGTTTTGCAATTTGCCAAAACCTCCTTTTACCCTTTTAGTTATAAAACAGCAGGGACCATTTTTGCAATTTGCCAAAACTCTTTTTAATCTTTTAGTTATAAAAACGGAGGGACCAAATGTGTTATTTTCCAAACTCGGTTATAACTAAAAAAGGGTTTAAAAATGAAATGAAAAAGGGATGAAAGTTGAGGGGCTAGTTTTGCCTCTTCCCCAAACTTCTCTTTTAAACCCTGCAACCACAAACGTACTCGACCCATTTCCCGCCAAACCTCAAACCACCCTCTCCCACGGTTTCTAGCTCCAACCTACCAAGTTATCCAAGCTCACTCTCACCACTTCCCACCTCCCTAGTGCCCCTATAACCCTTTCTCAGCCAAAATCACCACAATCCAAAGTTTTCCCATCCATGGTGGATTGGTTCAAAGCAATCCAAAGGGCTAGGTATGAGATGAGGGCCTTTCTACACATCGTCACAACACTGCCCAAGGGCTTTTGAGCTCTCATAAAAGAAGAGGAGACCCAAGCCCAAGAAAACACCATTTTTTTTATGTTTTAGTTTAATCTTAATTTTCAGTATTTCTTTTAAGCATTATTGTAATTCAGTTTATTTCAAAAGTTTTAAGTTGTAATTTCTTGGAAGTTTAATAAAAAGTTAAGAGTTTGTGATATTGCTATTATCGAAATTTTAAGCCTTAATTTTAGTTGTTAAAAATAAAATACAAACAAAACATATAAAATTACTACCCACCATATCTTTTCAACCAACAAAAAAACAAAAAAAAAAAAAATAAAAAAAAAAAAAAAAAACCAACAAAGCCCAACAAAACCAAACCCCCCCCCCCAACCTACACCCCCCCCCCAATCCCCCATACCCCCTCCCAAATCAGTTTAAAAAATCCTTTGTATACAGTTAATGGTGTGTTTGGTTTAACCTCAAAATGGGGCGAATTGAACCTTTGTCAGGCGTCCAAAAGGAACTCTGCTCTTTATTGGCTGAGTGTGTAGGCCAATTTAAGCCATATTTAGTAACAAAACTTTGATTAAAACCTCATTTTTTATGTGACCTTTTGCTTTTGTCCATATTTATGATATAGCCAAAGGGCAGGGCTTTATTAAAATAAAAATAATAAAAAAAAACCCTCATAGCTGTTAAGCAGCTTAAGAACACAAACTTGTGCTCATTTTATTTATAACTAGCCAAATAAACCACCCCTTTGTTCTGTCTTTGGTTTGGCAGCATAAGCCAAGTGTTTATGTATGCATGTATGCACTTTTCTTTTCTTGAAAACCCTCAACTTTAAACCCCTTTATCAGCAGTTTTTAATCCTCCAAAATGGCTCAACTTTTGAAAATAAGCTCATTAGCCCTCCCTATCGTTTTTCTGTTTGTTACTTTGTTGTGGATAAAAAATTCAAAATTGTGGTTATTTCAAAAAGTCCAAAGATAAGCTTAGCTCATGCTTAACACCTCCCCTTGGTGCTAGACATCCAAATGTTTTTAAGCCCTTTTTTCTTGATTATTTTAAATATAGCCATAGACATTTTTATATTGCTTATTAATATAGTTGTAGGTAGTTTTATTAGGTTCAGCAGCTTATTTTATTTAGTTTCCTTATTTATATAGCTTATTTTAGCCTCATAAGTACCTTATTTCTGTCTTTTATACCAAACTGTCATTATAAGCTTAAGTCTCTTTCAGCTTATTTTAGGGCTTATTAGGAAGCCTTAGCTTATCATTAGGACTCCCTTAGGCCTAGTAGCTTATTTCTTTAGTTTTCAGCTTTCTTGTGAGCTTAAGCCCTAAAAGAATAGAAAAATAAGCTGAAATGCTTATTTGCTTTGGCAGCCTTACAGAGATTATATTTTATGGCTTATTCCTTAGATTCTAGACAAAGTGCTTTATTACACCAAAAAATGTTCCTATTAAGGCACCCCGGAATACAGTTTGCTTTTATAAGTTTTGTCTAATAATGCTGTGGACCCACATTGTATCGGGGTCCAATCTAGGGGACAATCTGTGTAACTTTCTCTTTTACAGTTAACAGTGTTAGTCCCTGTGGTTAGTAGCTGTTACCCGCTTTTCCTTGATTGCTTTTCATTGTTTAGATCCTTTAGTTAAACAGCATTAGCACTTTTAGTTAATTAATAATTAATTTAGGTTTAAATCTAATTGTTAATTCTCTTTATTTAAAACAGTGATGAAATTGGGGCATTTTTGTATTTTTAGAATTGGTTAATTTTTCTTTATTTTATTTTTATTTTTTAGAATTTTTATAAAAGTTTATTTTATATTTTCTTAGTTTTAATAGTTTTTTAATCCTTTAAAAATTAATTAAAAAAATTCCAAATTAATAAAAAAATATTTTTCTTTTTTATAAAATTTTTTTGTCATTTAGTGTCTAGGAATAAATATAAAATTTCGTGTAGGCTTAATTTTTCTTAAATTCAGTTTTGACCGTTTTTACCGGGTGCGTTTATACCGTTTCTTTTCGTTTAGCATTAAACGGACCTCCGTTTTAGTTCTAGTTTTTCTTTATTTTTCTAAATTAAGGTTTATTGGAGATTTAGTTTGATTTTAAATTTAATTTAGGCTTTATTTTCTTAATTTTTAGTACTTTAGGGTCCCGATAACCTGATATTGTTTCAATTTTCGTTTATTCTCCGTATTTTAGTATTACTTTTAATTTTAGGGATTCACTTTTATATCTAGTTTTTGTTGTCACGTGTATTTAAGATCCCTAATTTCATATATTTGTTTCCGTTTAGAGTAAATTAGATTTTTATTAATTACAATTTTAGTTGTATTATATCAGTGTTTATACCATTAGTATTCTCTTCATTCATATTTATCTATTAAACCAGATAAATTTCAATTGCTAGCTAACGTTGGGACATTCGAACCGGGAATTCTCTCTTTCGGAATCTTTTTATCATTGATTTGATTCTTATATGATTATTCTTTGTGTAGATTTTGACCTTTTCCCTTGGTTAAAGGGCATTCGGTCAGGTATATGCATTTGAGTTGTTTATTATATTTAGCTTACTTTTTGCGCAATCAATTTATGGGACGATGCCGCGGGGAGGCATTGCTTCGATTTCTCTATCGACTTTGATCTGAACTTATACTTTATTATTTAGATATACATAAAAAAAAAAAAAAAATAAAAAAAAAAATAACCAAAAAAAAATCATAAAAAAAATAATAAAAATAATTTTCCAATAAATATTAAAAATCATAATTGGTAACAATACCAAAATATAATATTCTATATGAGGTATTATCACAATTTAGTTCCGTGGTGATCTGATGGAGTTCCAATCGAACCAAAGATTTCAAAACTTGCCTTCTGTGTACTTAACGATATACGGTCAACTCATTGATGATTAACAATACACTATAAAGTGTGTTTATGGAGGTTGTTCTAGGAACTACGAACCAAAAGGAGAAATATGCATTGGCTAGTCATACTCCTCGATCACCTGTGCGTTTTCATTATGAGAGCTACCGTGATGTAAGATTGATTTTTATGGCTTAAGTTGTTATTTCCTTGTACGTTTGAAATTGAATGTGAATATATTTTAATCTCCAAAAATCCAAAAATTAGTGTAACATTTTATTTAATTTATTTCCATTTTTGTGCAGCGCACTCGATCTCAGTCTGTGAGACTCGCGACATACTCCACCAGATAGGACAGCCAGTTTGTTATCGAAAATTGCCGTTTTGAATACCCAATTTCATAAGTAGATCCTACATGTAGAGCCATATGGCAGACACGTCGAAATATGGAACAATTGCTACAAGCTTTCCCACCGGAGGTGGTACGAGGTACGCTAATCTTATTCCTGAAAGTGTGGGCAAACCAATTTCGAGCTAAAGCATGGGTTAATCAATCTTGTCCAAAACAAACGTTATATCGGTCAGGCAAAGAGACCGAATGCTTTTTTTTTTTCAATAAAAATCACAGTTTTAACTTAAACATGATCACTCCACAATGAGGGTCCCAGTGTTCCAATTGCTACGATTAAGCTTCTGCTTTTTCCATTCTCTATCGAGGATCAGGCCCGAATATGGCTAGAAAAGAACACCTCGAATCATTCAAATTGGGACGATCTTTTGTATTACTAAATCATCAACCAGTTTTTCCCCTCCGTCTAAGACGACGAATCTTCGCAATGTGATCACCAAGAATTTCAGCAAAGTTTCGATGAATCGTTTTTATGAGGACTTGGATCGTTTCTACATGATCTAAACTTAGGGATTTTGTCCAAACATGGATTTCAGAATTGCATCAACTTGTGACATTCTATTATGCTCCTTGTACATTAATTGATCAAGATCATTGATCTCGCAGCCAGGTTTTGAAACTTTTTGGAACAAAATGCCTCGCGAATGTTTAAAAAATCTATAGAGAGCAAGTCCATGGTGCGTTTAACACGAGGCTAAGGCAGTTGTTGCCAACGGTAAGTACGAACTATTCCACCCAAGATGTGTCATCTGATGTGGCTAGCACTAAAAGGTTATTGTCGAGCATTTGCTCTTAGACAAGAAGAACCAGCTTCTGCTCAAGCTACAGCTCATGTACCTGTCCAAGCAAGTTGACGTAACGTGGGTTACTTGTGGTGGTGCCTAAATTCTCACACAAAAACTTCCAGCCACTCATGGCAACGTTTTGGGAAAATTTCTGAGTATGTGGTCACAAGCGCTGCAGCTAATTACAACCAAGTAGGTAAAGCTCAATTTCCGACTAAATGTTTCAAATCATATTTGATCTCAGTAGTTTTCACCGTTCAGAACTCTCAGCTAATAATGCTAACAAATTTCAAATCGGGGGAATATTTTAACCAACAACCGCGGAGAGTGTAGCCAAATCTTTTAACCATAACAGAGGTGGAAATTCTTAATCAGTTCAAATTTTCAGTCAGATATCAACTTCATCTTTGACCCCTGGTCAAGCAGTCTTCCAGCTATCAAGCCACGTTCCTAAGACAACGGTGTGTCAAAAACAGATTTGATAAAGATATTGTCACAGCCAATGATGCAGTGTTGAGGAACATGCAAAAACAATGGTCAAACCTCTCTGCCAATCCCAAATGGCAAAATTTGACTGGACATGACTTTCCAAAATTTGTTACTGCTATACAGCTGATATTACGGTTCTGGAGATCTTACTTCGGTAACAATGTTACAACCCAAGGAAGATTTAAAAGGTATCAATACCGAAGTGGTTGTTACCTCTCCAAGGACGATAAGCAGTTAATCATGCCACCGACGGTGACAACAAGGACACGATGACTCCTGCTAATAACGGAAGAACACAAAAACGTTCCAAACTCCTGTTGTTCAAATTCAGTCTCGTATCAAAACCTGAGCCTTTGTTGCCTACTGTTGTTGCTCCCCGTACCAAATAATTAAACTCACGTTTCTCTTCCATATCTTCAGGCGTGATATGAAAGAGCCGTAATCAAGCACATTGAACAAATGACAAATTTCTATGAGATCTTCAAAGAGATGAGTTTCGAGATTAGCTATTTACGGATGCTCTCTGTTTTATTGCCCAAATCCGCCCTCGTCTCTCAAGAACACTTACTTGGGAAATAAGAGAAACTTACTGAAGATGGCTCGAATCTTCCAATGAACCTGTCTTGCATAGAATTCGATGAATGACATTGTTTCGGCGGTCATCTTGAACAGTTACTCAGAAAACTGGGAGAACCAGGCATAGTTCACTGATTCCTTGTGATTTTCCAGGAATGGATGAAAATTGATTAGCATTAGCCGTTCTGGGCTAGCATTATCTATTGCCATTTTTTGTCTGGAAAAGCTATTTCACTTCCTGATCTTACTCCAACGTGCATGTCACTCGAATTTGGGAACGATCCAATTTCCAAACCAATGGGATTGCAAAAGACTTCTCGTTAAAGTTTGGTGTATTTCACTTTCCAGCCGATCTTTAGTGTTGCTAGATTTTTGAGCCAGGAAACCCCGAGTCCATTTAATTCTCGGGAAGGTGCTTCTTAAAACGGTCGGGCTTTGTTTGATGTGCACAAGGGTGACTTAATCTTAGAATAGGAAGTGAGCCATAGCTTACAATTTGGATCAAACTTCGAGATTACTCGGCAACTTACACTACATGCCGGCAAACAAGATTGACGCATTGACATGGCTTGTGAGGGAATATCTCTCAAAGAAGTTCTTGGTTGCTTATGATACAATCGCGATGGAAATTCAACTCCGATTATTGATCCAATTGTTGTTACTTCTTCTCTACCATAACTCCATTGGGGATAGTGATTTCATGCTGTCACGAAAGAAGACCGACTCTTTCCTCCTTGTCTAGCAGATGTTACGGATCTGTCCAGCATTTAATCACATTCTACTATGAACTGAGGGGGACATTCTTATTCTTAGGAAAAGCCATCTTGAATAGTGATCCACATTTCCTCCTCAAGTCAGAGGAACAAATCCAACTTATCTTCAGAAGTGAACTGAGCTTAATGTCTGTGAAATAATTACAGCAATTCTTCCATTGATGAAATTACTGAGGTGTACTCAAGGAAACTCGACCTCCCCATCTCGAGTATCGCATTTTTGGGAGGGCGAAACAAGTTGCCCGGTTTTTTCATTTTAAATTTTTTTTTGGCTTTTTTTTTAATAGGGTTTGGATGTTGAGGAAAAAATCCTCTCTTAAAGGTGCTTAATGTCCACAATAGCGAGCTTAGCTTAGGAACTTTTCGACATTAAGGGTATCAACCCGGAACTTTTGTAACACTCAAGATTCCTAATGGAAGACAGTCTATGCACAATGCAGGTTTCCAACATCAAAAGAAGAACGTAAATCCTAGAAAATCCAACGATGTTATTAAAAAGGAGGTTGAAATACTTCTCGAAGTGGATTGATTTACACTATCTTCTGACTAGTCCTTGGGTTAGCCCCGATACATTGTGTACCAAAGAAGGGAGAATGACTGTGGTAGTGAGTCGAGGAAAATGGAGTTGATTCAATCGTTTGGTTTCCGGATGGAGAGGGTGCATTTGACTATCGTATGTTAAATGAAGCCACCAGCACATGACACTTCCCTTACCGTTACAGGATCCAAATGCTTGAGGATTGCGGGGGAATGAATACTATTGTTTCCTCGATGGTTTCTTCGGTTATTTCCAATTCCCCATTCGACCCCAGCGTGATCAAAGGAAAAGACTAACTTTTACTTGCCTTTCGGAACGTTTGCCTACCGCGCATGCCTGCGGCTTAAGCAATGCTCCAGGCCACGTTTTTCCAAACGATGTTATGTTAGCAATCTTTCATGAATGGTGGAGAAGACGATGGAAGTCTTTAATGGACGATCTCGGTCTTTGGGATTTCTTTCCAAAACTGCCTCTCCCCAGTTTAGACCACATGTTCAAAGGTGTGAAGACACCAATTAAGTTTAACTGGGAAAGAGCCATTTTATGGTCAAGAGGGCATTGTCCTCGGCATAAGATTTCTAAGAAAGGGATAGGGTTGGACAAAGCAAAATCGATGTCATTGCAAATTACACTCATCCCCGACCACCGTTCAAAGGATATATAGGAGTTTTTTCTCGGTCATGCGGTTTTTACCGGCTGGTTCATTTCAGAGATACACACTCACAACAATTTCTCAAAGATATCCCGACAAATGACCTCATCTATTGAGAAGAATACTCCAATTCCTATTTTCCGATGAGGCATTCGTGCTTTCCAAAACATGAAAGATAGACTTACGGATGCTCCAATCTTTGATTGCATAAAAACTGGGCTTCCTTTGAACTTAATGTGCGATGCAAGCGAATTTCGGCCATAGGTGCAGTTTTGGTGAACGTCATGAGAAACATTTTCGGCCTATCCCACTATGATAGTAAGACTTGATCGAAGCACAACAATAACGAACCTACACTACGACTGAAAAAGAGTTACTTGCCATAGTGATGCTTTTCGAGAAATTAGGTCTTACCTTTTCATGACAACAAATGCTTAGTGCATACGGATTAGCCGCTCTTAAGTTTTCTTTGCAAAAAAGGGATGCGAAGGCCGAGAATTTGCTTTTTTTCGATGGGTTCTCCTCCTACCAAGAATTTGATTCAAAGTTATTGATACTAAAGGAGCCGAGAACCTAGCAGTCCGATCATCTGTCAAGATTGGAAAACCGTATGAAGACGTCAATGATCTAAAGAGATTATAAATGAAGTTTTCCCTCTTGAGACGTTAATTGGTGACCTTTCGTGGAGACTCTAGAACCCGTGGTTTGCGACTTTGCAAATTACCTCTGGGAGTGGATTCCATTGTTGATGGCTGTAGACCAGCAGAAAAAAAACAAGTTTTTCAAAAGTTGTTAAACAACTATTTTGTGGACCGACCCACTTTCTTGTTTTATTATGTGACGGATCAACGTTATCATGGCGATGTCATTGTGCACTGCTGTGTAGTCTTGAGATTCTTCAGCTTGCCACATGGATCCCACCGGGGGAATCACTGTGCAAACCTCACAGCCAAAAAGATCCTTTGGACTCCGGTTTCTCTCTGGCCAAACCATTATAAAGATGCCCACGAGTTTGTCTAAAGAACTGTGACTCGTTGCCAAACGTCAAGGAAAATTCACAACGTGAGAGATTGCCTATAATCTCCATCCAAGTTTTGTGAAATCTTTGACATGTGGGGCAGCACTTTTTGGGCCCGTTCCGTTCTTCACGAGGGAAACAAGTATATGCTCTTAGGCTAGTGACTATTTGTCAAAATGGGTGAAGCGGAAAGCGCTCCCACCAATGTTGGACACGAGTAGTCTTGTGCAAATTTTTGAATCTCTCTCGCCAGATTTGTGCTCACTGTGCAATCATAAGTGATCGCGGAAACCTCAATTTTTGTAATGACCAGGTTTTAAAAAGGTCATGCAGAAATATGGGAGATTACTCTCCGTCTCTCCACCGTATTATCACACAATACAAGTGGGCAAGTGGATGTATCAATCGTGGTTTGAAAAAGAATCAATGAAAGAACATAGGTGAAAACCGTGCTCCTGGTCGGGACAAACTAGTTGATGCTCTTATGGGCTTTACGCACAGCTTACAAAAAACAAACCCATCGGTGTAATCCTTACAAAGCTTGTGTATGAAAGGCATGACCATCTTCCGAGCGAGCTTGTGAACAAAGCCTACTGGGCCTTAATGCAAGAAAACTTCGATCGCTGTAATTACGGCGTGTTTCAACCCGGAAGATTCAACTCAATGAAACTTATGACTTCGTGATCTGCCTAAGAGAACTATTTGAATCTATAAGGCCAATACAAAGCGGCTCCATGACTCCAAGTCAAAAACCGTGTTTTTGTTTTCAACATCGGGATGATCGAGTCCTCCTCTTAATTCCAGATTAAAGATTTTCTCGGGCAAACTAAATACGTTGGAATGGCACTTTCCCATACTAAAGTATTTCCATACGGCACTGTGAGCTTTCTAAGCCAACGGGTCGAATTTCAAAGTGAATGGTCATCGACGTTAAGCATACTTTTCGATAGGGTACGTAACCACATTTGGTAGTTCCACGATCTCCATACTTTCCTCAAGGATCAATAAATCCTATGTGTTGGGTAAGCATCGCGACCTAAACAAGAGCTTGTGGGAAGGCTCCCCATGCTATATCCGTAGTTTTAAAAGTGTTGTTGTTGTGTAAGATAGCTTGTTCTTTTACACTTACCCGGTTTCCATGTGTTGTTATTGTCCAGATTGCCCGGATTTTGTGAAGGACTTCAGTTTTGTCATTCTTCAAGAGCTTTCTCATTACCTAAGCTTCATTGGGTGAATCCGATATCATAATCTTATAGGAATAACGTTTTATCTTTTGGCATACCTCATAAAGGCCTTAGGATTAATGTATTACCTTCTAAACATCTGGGACGCTGTTTAGTCTAGTTTGGGGGGGTTCTTCTCCGATTGATTGTTGCCTCGGCAGCATTGTTACCACGTAACCGTTTTTTCCACCAAATACAAAAAAAATGAAAATTGAAAATTTTTCAAAAATATTATAAGTTATTTTGTCACAGTTTTGCGTTTCTTTTGGGTAGACATAAGAATAATTTTTGACCTTGATTGGGAGTCTTTTGTTGAGGCCCTAGTAGTTCCTTAGGCGTGCGTTCACGAATTCTATAGCTTTGCTTGAATTTTAAAAATGTGACGAACGAGAAATGATAAGTTTAAATATAAGTTATGCGCTAAGCAAGATTCTTCTAAAAACTTATATACAAGTAACTTATGTTTTTCTCTCCGTGAATGTCTAATCCACCTATCCAGACGTACTCAATTGAATTCAACTAAGTCAATCGATGTTTTCAGAAAAAGCTTCAAATTTGTAAATCTTGATTTTTCAAAACGAGATTTTATAGTAATTTTAAAAGTTTTAAATGCCAAAGAAGCAATGAATGAATTGTTGAATGCAAAATGCAGAATATTGCAAATTTTGCACAATGAAGCATGCAGTTGATATTATGAGATGCAAGAAAAGATGTGTAGTGATATCCCACTCGTAGAAACGAGGTGGGGGTTCAAAATTAGACGTCTTTGCTTCTAGGGATTTGGTTGTGTAGTGATATCTCCTTGGAAGAAAAGGTCTAGGTGAGGTTCAAAACTAAGACTCATCCTTAGCCATATTAGGAATAAGGTGTTGATGTGATTTCCCACTACGTAGCAAAGGGGTGGGTTTTTCCAAACTAAGAACCATCGGTCCGTTGGTTGTGATATCTGCTTCCGTTAACACGATAGGTAAGGGTCTCAAACTAAGCATACTAAAAGCCCAATTTTTTTCCTTTATTTAGGGCTTTTAGAGAACTTATGATTATGTTGTTAAAAATGTTGCAAAAAGTTCTAATCTCGAAATCAAGTTACGAAGTCTTAATAAGTTGTTGCTTTGAGTCATGATTCATTTTGAATTATGACTATGAAAATAAGTTGATCTATGGTTAAAATAAAATGAGTACACTCATTCAATCGTATATCCATGTTTTGGGGTTGAAATCACAAGTCATAAGTATTGAGGCTTCTTACACATATAAACTTATATCGACAATGATCTTTTTTAATTGCTTAGCTTGGAACTTGTGAAAAAACACGAGGACGATGAAATTATCCGTAGACATCGTAGATCACTCTACGGGTGCTTCTCATTCTATGATCCCAGTTAATAAATAAAGAAAGTCAAACTTGTTAAAAAATGAGAAAATCCAAAAATATTAGTTGTAGTTAGTGTAAATTCAGAAAATGGTGAAAACGGGGCTTACGTGTTTACTTCATAACATTGTGTGAGGACACACAATACCTTAGTTTGGGGGATTTGATAAGTGCTTAATTACACATATCTTTTACCTCTAAAAACGAGCTTAAATGACCAAAAACAGACAAAAACTGCCAAATATATGTTTGTTTTGCATTTGTATTGTGCAGGAAGTGGATATCATCAAAAAGACAGAAAACCAAGCCAAAATGACAAAACTGAGCATGGAATGGAAAAGACTGTGCAAAATCAAGGCCAAAGTCCAAAAATGCCAAAGTCAGGTCAATACTGAAGGATATATCAGCAGTCAAAACCGGAGCCGGAATGAAGTTACTATTTGACATGCAAATCTTTACCCATTCTTGATGGGCCGGACAAAGCCAATAGTATATTTATGAAGGACTGTGAAGACCAATATGGGGCCCCTAAATCAATTACAACAGCCCATTTGTGTGCAATTGACAAAGACTGTGAAGACTTTGAAGGCCCAATTCCTTAGCCAGTTACAAGTCTATCTCTGCCATTGTACACACCAAAACCCACTTCATAACCTTATTGGGCTTGAAATGAAAAAGCCCCAATAACCAGCCTTAAACACTTATTGGCCCAAACCCAACCCAGTGGGCACCCATACAAGCACAATGGGTCCCCAACCATAACAAAGCCCAAAACAAGCCCAAATCCTTTTTTATAATCTTAGGGGCTAAAATGCCACGTTGAAAGTTGTTTTTATAAAGAAAAATAGAAAAATAAAACACAAGGGCTGTTTTTGCAACTTTTCAAAACTCCTTTTATTCTTTTAAGTTATAAAACGCAGGGGCCATTTTTGCAATATTGCCAAACCTTCTTTGTTTCCTTTCAGTTATAAACCACAAGGGCCATTTGTGTTGTTTTGAAACTTAATTTATAACTAAATTCGGCTCAAATAGAATTGAAAAGAGAAGAAGAGTTGAGGGACTAGAATTGCACCTTCTCCAAACATTTTGTTTAAACCTGCAACCATAAACCCTGTACACCCCGTACCCGCCAAAACCCTTACCACCCTTTTTCCCCACAGTTTCGAGCCCAAACCACCTCCCAAGTACTCCACAGCTCACTCTCACCACTTCCCACCTCCCTAGTGCCCCTATAACTCTTTCTCAGCCAAAATCACACAACCCAAAGTTCCCATCCATGGCTGAGAATGGTGCAAAGCAATCCAAGGGCTAGGAATGGATGAGGGCCTTTCTACACTCGCAACAAACACAGCCCAAGGGCTTTGAGCCTCTATAAAAGAAGAGAGACCAAGCCGAGACTCAACACACCTTTTTTTTTATGTTTTAGCTTAATTTTCAATCCTAAGTCTTTTCTTTTAATCCTTTAAGTGTATTCAGTTTATTTAAAGCCTGTGTTGTAATAACTTTCAGTTTTTAATAAAAAGATAAGAATTTTCTTGATATTGCCATTGTCGAAATTTAAAGTTGGATTTTAGTTGTTTAAATTGTCTAAAAATGTGTTAAAAGTTGTTAACCTCCACTTATAATTAACTCTCTCAGCTTCATTTACATAAAAAACAGTTTAAAATCCATTTTATACATTTAAGGGGGTGTTTGGTTTTGCCTCAAAATGGGTAATTATGGGATTGGTATGGGTCAAACACACTCAGCCATCTTTGGCTGAGTGTGTGGGCTTATTTAGGCCAAGTTAATCTAAGTTTTTAATAAAAAATTAAGTTTTTGAGATCCCTTTATGTTCTGCCAAAATTTATAAAGAAAAAAAAATAAGCTAAGCCACTCCAGCTGCTAAAGCAGCTTAAGCACACCCTCTTGTGCTCATTTTAGTTGTTTCTAGCCATAAAACAAGACCTTTTGTTCTGTCTTTGGTTTGGCAGCATAAGTCAAAGTTGTGTATGCATATGTGTTTGTGAAATCAACCCACTTTTAAGCCCCATTTATCAGCAGCTTTTTCTAAGCCTTAAGCCCCAAAATTTTGAATATAAGCTTATTTGCCTCCCCTTTTCTTCTGTTTGTACTTGGATTTAGCCAAAAAGCTCTTATGAGCTTATTTGCATAAGCCCAAAAGCCCCCTAGCTCACTGTTTTGAGCTCCCCTGGTGCTGAGCACCAAAGTTAAGCCCTTTTTTCTAGCTTATTTTAAATATAGCCATAGAATTTTATTGTTTCTTAATATAGCTTGTAGGTAGTTTTATTAGGTTTAGCAGCTTATTTCCATTAGTTAGCTTATTTAGTCAGCTTAATATAGGCTTAAAGTCTACTTTTTTCTGTTTTCTTTCTAAAACTGTCACATAAGCTTAAGTCTCTTTCAGCTTATTTTAGGGCTTATTATAGTTTACCTTAGCTTATCATTAGGACTCCCTTAGCCTAGTATCTGTTTCCCTAGCTTTGTAGCTTATTTTACAGCTTAAATCCCAAAAGAAAAGCTAAATAAGCTGTTAAGCTTATTTAGCCACTGTCAGCCCATAAGCTCACTTTTCTGGCTTATTCAGCCCACTTCAGCTTATGCCCCTCTTATGAAAAATGTTCTCCTAAGTCCCCTTTACAACTTTGCTTCTTTAGCTTTTTGCTAATAAGCACTTTGGACTTAACTTGTAATCGGGGTCCACCTCAGGGACCATTTGTGTAATTCTCTCTTTTAAAGTCACCTTTGTTAGTCCCTGTGGTTAGTAGCCTGTTACCCCGTTTGTCCTTGTGTCCTTTTCTCTGTTAGTCCTCTAGTTTAACAGCTGTTACTCTTTTAGTTAATTAATTAATTAAATTAGGTTTAAATTTAATAAG
>BQNB010155847.1:4030-15341 GCA_026074375.1 Tanacetum coccineum
AAAAAATATAACTTTCGTATGGTTGATTGTCGTATACGAAAGCAACTCAAGGGACTGAAAATGACAAAGTTGGAAAGTAGCTTTCATAGGGATTAAAAGTTTTACGAAAGAAACTCAAGGGACTGAAAATGACAAAGTTGGAAAGTAGCTTTCGTAGGGATTAAAAGGTTTACGAAAGAAACTCAAGGGACTGAAAATGACAAAGTTGGAAAGTAGCTTTCGTAGGGATTAAAAGGTTTACGAAAGAAACTTAAGGGACTAAAACTGTCAACATGCAAAAGTGTCTTTCGTAGGGTTTTAATAGCTTACGTAAGAAACTTGAGGGACTAAATTTGCCAAAATGTGAAAGTTATTTTCGGAGATATAAAAGGCACAGTTGCGTACGAAAACTTTATCACTTTCGTAAAATCAAAAATTGGGTTTCGTAATCTCTCTAGGTCATTTGAGCTTTCGTATCAAAGAACATTCGATCCAAATCGATTTATTGGACTTTTGTGCTTGAAAACGTAAGAATCGAGTCCTTTTTGTAATCTTTTTGCCATTAATTGTTATATTTAATTGATTACATAGGTTTCGGTCAGATCTAGGGTTTCGTAAATTTGAAAGTTGCTTAGAAAATGAAATTAATTGAGGCAAAATGCTAATATGTGATTGTTAACTTGATTGGAAGTGATTGATCACTAGAAATACCAATTTACGGACTGTAATCATTGGTTTCGTAACTAAGACAGGTTTCGTAACTTTGAAAATTTGTAAAATAAGCTTAAAAGATGAAAGATGATAAATAAGCTGTTGAAATAAGCAGGATTATTAAGCTTATCATATTCTTTTGGCAAATCAAAGTTTACGAAAGTAAAATGTTCACAGGTTTCGGTTTCGTGAACAGTATTGGGCCAATGGGTTTCGTAAATAATGTTTTGGGCTTAATTATGGGTTTCGTAAGGATTAATGAATTGAAATTTTGGGTTTCGTATAAAGAAAAAATGGAATAAATTTGTTTTATCCGAATCTCAAAAAAGGGTTTTCAATGTTAAAAAGGCATCCTACGAAATTAAAATGATAAATTTTGTTTCCAAATCATATTTTATATTGATAAATGGACCAAATGGTGAAGATTGTGTCTGGTTACGACCGTTTCCTGAATTTAACAGGATGAGGAGTGAGCAATCTACTGACCATCCAGATATCATATATAAGATCATGTTTTGTTTAACAAAATTTTTCAAGTCAAAAGTGATCAATGATATCAAATTATCAAGATGAGCATATGATGGAAATGCAAAAAGTGAGCTTCAATTGTCTGTGATCATAACGTTTCTCATGTATCATCAAAAGAAAAGTTCAAGTTTTTGAAAAAGATTGTTTCAAAATCATTCAAAAATGATTTATGACTATTTTTTGAACATAATTGGATAAATGGTCTAAATCATGTCCGGTTTCGGCCGTTTTCTGCATTGAACAAAATGATGAGTGAGTGGCTTAGTGACCATCCTATTTATGTCTCAATAGATTGGTTATGTAATCAATGTTTTTAAGGAATCTTTGAAGAAAAAAAACTTGCTTTGAAAAAGTTATCTCAAATTCTAAATCAAAAAGTTGTATTTTTTGTGTTAGCAAGTGGCACTCTTTCACAAAAGGATTTAAAGAATACAAAGTTATACTCTTGGATTTCTTAAAAAGTCAAAAGTTGTTAAAAAATCAAAGTATATCTTTATTATTCTTGAAAGAGTATCATTTCATCTAAACGCTTTTTGGTGAGGAAAATCAAACAGAACGAGAGATAAAATCCATACGCGAAAAAGCAAATCAATGTATGCTCGAAAAAGAAATGCCAAAGCATACAAAATTAGTTTAAAATAAAAATTCGAAAAAGCGTATGGCATGTGCCTGAAAAACCAAGAATTGACACATGAGAACGAAAATGATCAGAACATGCTCAAAAAAGAAATACTAGAGCATAAAAACAGACAGAGTGGAAAGAGACAAAACATGTTATAAATGTGCAAATTTTCAACTTTGTATCAGTTCCCTAATTCATTCATGTCATCATACAGTATTCCACATGGCTCAACATGTGATTCCTGCAGCCCAACTTGTTCCTCAATACAAACCAATTGGGAGATGCAACAATTATGCGGTGTTGCAAAGTATTCCTTGCTCTCCTGAATGACTTTCATTTTATATATTCTTTGTTATGTACATCTTTATTTATATAGTTACGTCACCAATTAGTTGATTTTTATAAAAAGTTTACAAGAAAGTCAAGAACAATACTTAAACATATACACATTTACAAGTGATGTAAAATAAGTTATATACAAGATGGTTGGGCTGATACTACTTGATCATTGTCTCAGTCATGCATTAACTGAAACTGCTGAGGTCCCTGCTGTGTACCTACAACAATTCTGGAAGACGGTGAGCAAGGTACCAGATACCGAGGACACGATCAAATTCATGCTGGATACTCATCAATTCACTTACACTGTGGATATGTTATGAGATACTCTCCAATTACCAGTGGAAACTCCTGAGAATCCATTTGTCGCACCAGCCAACATCTACACTATTGAAGCATTCATGAATAGAGTTGGTTATAAGGGTGTTGTGTTGACCAAAGTGAGGTAATTTCTTCACAAGAACCTTGGGCGCAACCATGCAGACTATGTTCAAAGTATTCAACCGCTGCTTAACAACAAGAACTTCTGGCCATGATCAGACCAAGATCAAACATTCCTTTCAGTTAATTTCATGTTGTACTCAACCGATACACATGTTTGATATGCTTGCATCTTCTTGGTGGATTTTAAGAATAATGTTTTTAGGACTTTATGAATAATGTGTTTCAGAAAAAGGAGTCTATTTAGTATCCTCGTTTTATCAAGTTGATTATTGCTGATCTGATGAAGAAATTTCCCAATAATACTAAAAGGCTTGAAGAGGACTATCATTCTATCAAGTATGATGTTCCATTGATGAGTGTGTATACAACGGGAAATGTCTTAGTTCAAGGGATGCTGATTCCGGATGCTCTCTTAACTGCGGAGATTAGAGAGACGAATGATTTTAAGGAGTATGAGACGGTGTTTATGAAGGTAGCCGTTCTAATGAATTAACTGCAATCGGTTGTTTCTACCCAAGGATCGTATAGAATTACACCTAGCACCCATAGGTCACCTATCGTTTATGCTAGTCCTTCGGTGTCGATGAAGAGGAAGCAAATTATAGGAGAATTCAGTTCACCACAGCAGTCACTCAAAATAACAATTAAGCAAAAGCAAACAGTTGAGAAAGATGATGATGACTCTAAGGATAGGATAGAGCCCGGGAGTCATAAGGATAATTCAGAAGTTGTTGATGATGATGATGATAAAGAAAGAGAGAAGCAGGATGGTGAGATAGGTAGTTTGGAGATTAGGAATGAGGAGACGCAGACAACAATTCCCACACCACTTAGTTCCCCTAGGAAAATCTTATCTTCGGATAAGAAAACTTTTCATGAATTGACGGATATTGTTTCAAATCCAACTATCTCAACATCCAAACACCTACACGTCAAGAAAAGAATTTCCAGTAAATACTCTCATCTTCCAGGAGCGCTTCGCAGGATGTGCATGCATCAAGGTTATATGATTCAAGACATGAAAAGGAAGTGTGTCACTACTGCAAAGTTCTGGGAAACTCATAACATGATTGATAGCATTTTACATGAAGTTGTTCCACAAATCGCTGAGAATGTTACCAATGATTTAATTGAAGCCAACCTGAAACCATGCATAGTTAACACCATCATTGAGGATCGTGATGCCTTTCGTTAAGAAGTACCTACTTTTGTTTCTCAAGATTTTAAAACACACACACCAAAGATCATAATCGAACTTTTCAAAGAATTTGTTCAATCCAATGTTATTCACGTTCATCCAACCACAATTTCATCTACTCTAACAGATTCATCAGCTGACCTTCAACATCAATTGTATTTAAAGATGAAGCGTAAAAAGTCAAAAAGAGTGAAAAAGAGTAAAAAGTAAAAAGTCAAAAAGTTCAAAGTCTGCAAGGGGTTCTTCGTCAAAGCTTTCAAGAAAAGACTCCACCACATATGTATCCAAACAACAAAGTCAACATCAAGAATGGGATGCATGGGAAGAAGAGAATGTTGTTGATGAAGATGAAGTGATCCTTGAAGATGTAACACCTGAGTTGATTGCAGAATCTCAAAATGTTGACAAACGTGTTCCAACTATCTTTGATCATGCAAGAATGGAGGCTACATTGAGAGATTCTTTAGGTAATTTGTCCAGAAATGCTGAAGAATATGCCTACCATTTGGAACAATCAACAAGTTTCATGGAAAATTAGATAGTTTAGGAAAGCAGACGACAAGATATTCCACGTACAATACCAAATACTCTTATTTTTTATGGACCACAAAGGAATCCAAATGAACCCCCCAAGACCTCTGTATAATAAAGATTTATTCTTCTTGAAGTATGGAAATACCAAGGAAAAGAAGTATATTTTGTCACTCTACAAGATTCATGCAGAAGAATTTACAAAGCCTGACCTGGAAGAAAGTTAAATCGATGGGTTCAAAAATAGTTCAAGACGTTCAATGAAGATGCACGTTTATCAATTCAACATTGGAAGGACTTATGGCATAAAAGAGTATACAAGCAAAATCAAAAGAAATTCAGAAAAAATCCAGAAGACTATTACTCGAATCACAGGATTACAGAAGTTGTCAGAATTGTCACTGATCAACCACATGGATTGGATTTTATGAAACAAATTCTTGTGATGAGAGCCAACGATAAGCCAGACAGTTTTTCTAAAGCTGACTTCAAGTATTTGAACAAAAATGATATTGAAGACTTGTATTATCTCTGTCGAAGCAAGGAGAATGATAATCGGAAAGGCAAGCTAATGAACTCATTGTTAACGTTTATCAAAAGTTGTGTGATCTGGGAGAGGGTTCATGATTTCCAGCTAGGAATAGAGAGTTATCAAATGAAGGTAAACTTAACAGCACCAACCTTAACATTTCCTGGTATTGAAGAACATGTTTCGTACACAATAGTAGATAAGCCACAAATGGGCTTGATTTACTTAAACAGTAAAGATGAGAAAAGAGTCATGTACTTGGAAGAGATTGTTAAATTCTGTGATGCTATACTAGAAAAGGTTTTAAATGAGGTAAAGCTCAGAATGTTTGAAAGCAAGTTTTTGAAGAAACCACCTATGCTGGGTGAATTAGATCAAGACATAATGAAGGCATACGAAAGAGAAATTTCCATGCGTCTAAGTCACCGACAGCAAATGCGGAGATGGGAATCTTTTGTGAATGGAAGACCAATTCTACCGATGATGAAGCGTCTGTAATAATCAACCCTTAGGGGGAGATTGTTAGAAACGATAAAAAGTGTTAATTATTATGAATTGGTCTTAGTTTAGTTTATAGTTTTATTAGTAGTTTTGATGTAATAAAGTCTATCTTGGTAAAGTTGACCAAGGTTTGACTAAGTGTAAGGAAAATAGAATAGTTTTGTAATAAGTATATATACTCATCTTGGAGTATATATACATGTCTTGTCTTTGTAACACACACTTCTCCCTCCCATTTCTATTTTCCCCTTTTGAAATGAAAATTTAGAAAATGATGAAAATACTCTCTAGCTCCTCTCCTTTATTCTACTAGATTTCGTATGATATCTACTTAGCAAACATAGCATCTAACATGATCATTCCCGAATTTGACGGTACCCAAAAATTTACTGATGAAGTTGATGAGTTGAGAGCCATTTCCGGTCATATACTTGGAGCATCCGGAGTCCAAATACCACATAACAATTTGGACAACCTGTAATCGTTAAGAGAAAAAGATGGAACATCTGAAACAGTGGATCCCCAAGATTGTTTGCGTTCCTTAGAGTTAGAAGTTTTAGATTCTACAATCATAACTTTGCTACTGGAACCTACAGATCTTATTGCTTTTGGTCTTGATGAGTATTTTATTTTAAAATATATTTTTACCAAGTTTTAAATTTATAAAACTCAATCTACCTGACAACGCACTAACGGGCAGAGAACCCTATTGTGGGTAGTATAGAATGGTAAATCCGAGGTCATCTCAAGAGTTAAGTTGTAATTAGTTTTAATTTGAAATGTTATGTTTTTGAAAATGGTTTTAGAATTGGTATTGAATGAATTTAAAATAACAATGAAATAAATTATTGAAAATTAAAGGAGTAGGAGATATCAAGAGAGAAAATGTGCTAACCTAGTTACTTCATTACTATTGTTCTGAAAATGTTTTCCTGTGCAATGTTAAACTATGGTTTCATTAGTGGTTTCTAAGGTCGATAGACTTGAATAGGCATATATAGTCTATCATATACTTCCCGCGATTCCGACTCAGTCCAAATCGTATAGGAGGTAGGATATCCAGGTTGCAGTGATTAATCCCAACTATTCCCAAAACTTATCTAATAACCTATACTGATTATTAACTCTCTCTGAAAGAGTTCCTGTGCTTTTTAAGTATATTGAGTGATAAGTGTGATGTCTCGTTGTGTGGTGTATATTTTTATGATTTAAGTTTTAAATTTATATTTTGCCGACTTAACCAAAAACAACACTTTAACAGGTAGTGTACCCGGTCGGTGGTAGATTCGTGATAAGTAGGGTGTCGAACACTTGAAGCGAGGTTAAATATCTCAATTTATTAATATTTTAGTTATCTAATCTAAGTTAATTCTAAGTTATGTCAAACCTATGTTAGTTCTAATCCTAATTCTAACAAGTAAAAAGGGGGGTTTTCAGCCTGAGACACTGGCACGGGTTTGGTGGTGACTACAATCAATTCAAGACACTTTAACCCATGCAAGCAAATTAACAGAAGATAAAAGAGCGGTCAAGCCTTATGATAGAAAACTGTATTAGCCATCATTAATCCGATTAGAAGTTGGTTTGTTTATTCAGTGCAATGATTACTTATCTCGAGGTGGCATATCATTCTTAGACTTAGGCGGGACTTCATCCTAAGACCTAGACACATTAATTCTATCACAATTAAAGCATCCGCATAAAGCATCCTTATTTGCTGATTATAATCTATCTTAGGGATTAAAGCAATGGTGATCTTGTTAAACCCTAGCTCATAGAGACTTTACCCACTTACTGCTTAACGGTGATTTATACACTAGTAGTCCACTTATCCAACTATCCAATAGAATCAGAACGTTATTTGTTGAATTATCTACGTTCACCTGCTAGTCAACTTGTTCACTAAACCAAAGGCAATATCCGAAATCTAGTTAAGCCAGAAGCGTAACCGAGCACGGATTTTGAAGGACAATATTTGTGATCCTATGATTCTGGATGTATAAATTACTATATGAAGAGCTATCCTGGCATCTAGATTACTTGGTCCGTATCACTAGATCCAGTTGAATGATAGGTTGCATATAAAATCACGTAAACAAGTATAAATTGATAAACATAAACAATCATACGACGATAAATTAAGCAATCAAGATATAAACAAAACCAAACATTCAGATCTTGATAATAATGGCTAATACCCGAAGGTATTATACTTTAAACATCATAATTAATACAAGAGTAATGGCTTAGCTAAGGTAAACTAATTGAGTTAACGAATGATACCAAAAACGAACATACAAAGTATATGAAATTACACATTGTCTCTAGTGATTGGAATGCGGTTTTGTCAAGCGCCGCTTCTGCTCTTCGTCTCTGGCGAAAATGACTTTTGTGGTTTAAGTATCGAGAATATAATTTAGCACACTTAAAACTCATTTTTGAGTTTTGTATTTATAAGGTCTAGAGTCGGTGTCAATACAACATATTCAATGTGTAGGATACGGGGTATTGGGTTTTCTTGGAGTAGGGACCACGTTTGATATCTTCCAGAATATTTATTCCCATATAGCTTGAATATGACGTATTGCCTTTCCTGGATACGCGATATAGGTCCGTATGTCCTTTCGTGGTCTTTGTGAGTGCAGGCACAGATGCGCCAGTTTTTTTAATTAAAATAAAAAAAAAATTAAAATTGTTTTTTAAAAAAAAAATACTAAAAAAAAAATATGGATAAAAAAAAAAAAAATAAAGAATGTTAAAAAACTATATTTGGTATAAAAAAAAAAAAAATAAAAAAAAAAAAAAATTTATAAATTTTAATTTAAAAATTTGGTTTTTTTTATGTATTTGTTTTATGGAAGGGAAAAAACCCACACCCTAGTCACAACCTAGCTGAAACGTAGAAAAGGTAGACATGAACGAAAACTATAAAAATCAACGATATAACTCAGAATGCGCGCCTTTTTGCTAATATACACCAATAATCCAATCATTACTGAATTACTGCAATTCTCAAATACAAACGATTAAGTAACAATTCTTTGCAATAATTATACAAAATGGGTTAATTACATGGGATAAATGATGCTATAAAATAGACGTTATTTGATGTCATCAAATATCCCCCACTTGAATCCTACTTGTCCTCAAGTAGCCTTTAGAAGTTTATAAAAATGTATCCCTAAGGATATTTTCCGTTAAAGCATTTATTTGATCTATTACAAGTACACAACCAAACACCTCACGAAATAGGAAGATGAAAACACTCAAATCACTCAACTAATCTATGTGGTAACATGTAACTAATTCGCTCAATTGCTCGGTCGTGACGAGTATTCTATCATAAGCTTGGCAAGGATACACATCTCCACCGCTAAAGCTAAGGAGTAACAAGTTTATAAAGGTAAATATGGGTTTGTATGATAAGGCTTAGGGTTGATCATTCTTCAATCTTTCACCAGAAGTACCACTCCAACAAGGCAGCTGAAGCACACATACATGGCCGTAACAACAGAATAGACATGTGTGTTCGATCACATCCTCATTCGAATTTAACCAACGGTTAGGATGAAGAATGATATAGGGTAGGAACCTTCTAACTTTCACCAAAAGTCGTAAACCAACGAGGCAGCTGAGACATGCATACATGGCCGTAACGACGGAATAGACATGCACGCTCGTACAAATCCTCATTCGCGTAAAACCAGCGGCTAGTCATTAGGAAAGAGAAGTAAATTGTTGTTAAATAAAAATTACGAAACAAATAGATTAAGTCTAAAATACAAGTTGCTAGACACTTTTTCCCGACCGTTACCATGATAAAGACACAACTATTTACAACGTCTTGATCATAGATAAAAAACAACCTAAGTTGGCGTTCCCGTAACGGTCAACTTCCCAATCATCCCATACTTTACATACTTTACAAGGCAAGTGGCGATATCTTCCACTTTATACAATACTCTACATCGTCGATTTGTATCAACGAATAATCGATCCTTCGTGTAATTCCTTCAGTAGTTGCGAAACGATTATCTTCAAACTTTCCTTCTTTTTTTGTTGTTGCGATTTTTCTAATTTTTTTGATTTTTTTTACTATCAAGACTACGAAACTCGGTGTAATTTCACCATCTTCACGATCATAATAATTCCGGATAATTCCTTCGATAATTCCTTCATTCTTCAGACGTACCATTAATTGCGATGGTAGTAAAAATACATGAGTTTTGACTATAATATACATTCCTATTTGCGATGTGCAAATTTCTTCCAACCGTACCAAAGATAGAAAATTTTGACACAAGACTCGGGAAATACAAACTTTACACTTTAAGCAACTAGCAACTGTAAAATAAACTTAATCTAACAGGGTAGGCTAAGGTGTAAAGGTGTAACGAAACAAATAATTGGTGTATTTCCTAAAGGATTGGCTCTACGGGTTGTTCTAGGGGTATCTTACTCTTAAAATAAGAGTAAACAAAGGGTTTATACGAGGGTTAACTAACCGGTGTAGTTAGTTAATAAGCAACATGTAAAGGCGTTTTGGGTGTAATCCTAAAATTTACCAATTTAAACAAGTTACTCCATCTAAATCCATAGTACTCATCACTGCGGTCTCGAGTGATATACCAAGCCAAGTTCTAAAGTCTACAACATCACCGGCACACTCATATTTTGTGGAATTTGGGTAAACATTTGGAAACGGATAAGGTTAAATCCTCACAATATCTAACAAGGGTTATTGTGTGCGGGTTATGTATCAAGTAATTTCACAAAAGTATGCTTGAAAAAAAATTAAATTTGAGCATAATTTAAGCATTTTAGTGTGAAAAATAGGACAAGTAAACATTCTAATTCCATCCCCCCACTTGAATTATACAACGTCCTCGTTGTATAGATAAAACATTAAATACGGGAATTAAAAAGAATTAGAATGAGAAACTCCCCTGATATTTGCTCGGTAGATTCTCCATGTAGGTTTATTGAGCAAGAATTCATGTTGAACAACCGCCTTGAAGTTTCAAGACTCCAACACTTCAAGATCTCCAGATTTGTAAATTCTCCACCAATATTCGTCGATATTTCTTTCACGAGGTCCTGTGTAAAATATAGGAAAAACATGCAAAATCCTATCTTGGTACCTACGGTTAATTTAAACTAAACTAATCAAAACTGTACAGGAGACCGATACGTTGTATCCATAAACTAGAATACGCCGTATTGAGAAACCTGTAAAAAGTATTTAAATATTGGTTAGTCTGTTGAATACGCCGTGTCATGTGCATGAATACGCCGTATGGTATGGAGCGGATACGCCGTATTGATGTCTAGGAAGACAGACTCGATAAAATTAAATAACATTCCGGGTTGTCTCCCGGGAAGCACTTTTGTTTACAACAAAGTCTTTAAGTTAGACTTTTCTTCAACTTCTCTTCATTCCATCTTATGCACGCTAATGTGCCCGCGTGTGAGCCATTCTTCCGTCCTCGCATCTCGAATGTAATCGGGTCATAAATTCAATACTCCTTTATAGAACCCCTTAAGCTTTTGGTATGGATGCGAGATTCCATTCATCTTATCTTCTTTACTTACCTTCAGTAATGGTGGAATCTTGTTGCATTGCTCATTGTGTGGTGTTTAAACCTCGGATGTGATCGCACCATTTGGTAAGTTACTTCATCATTACCATTGTAAATGATAATCATCCCTTCGAACCGTCTTGTTTTAATTCCAACTTCTCTAAAAAACGGTTCACCAAAAATAACATCGCCCATTCCTTCATCACGATAATCATCCATATTTTCTAAAACTGTAAAATTCGTCACAACAGAAAAGGTTCCAAAAAAAACAGGCACATTCATTAAAGCTCCTATAACATTATTCCCTTTGTACACCATCTTATCTTTCATTATAGAATTTTGAAACTTTT
>BQNB010155849.1:0-10421 GCA_026074375.1 Tanacetum coccineum
TTATTTTGTTAAATAAAAATAATGTTTTATTTAAAACATAAATTTGAATTCAGATTTTCCCTCCAAAACTGAAACAACTCACCAGGATCAACCTTCCCCACAAAAGGACAAAAATCAAAACATCAGTCTAAGGGCGGCCCCCAGATATATTTGGGACCGCCGGGACCGCCACCAGCTGACCGTTGAGATTTTTTGGTTATAAATACTGCACTATTCTCAGCAGAAAAACAGACCTATTAGCACGATTTTTTTAGTCACCTTTCTCTCTCTAAAAACCTTATTTCTCTCACTAAATATCTTGATCACTAACATAGTTTAATCTTGTTTCAAGTGATCAAAACTCATCTTCTATCTGCTTCCTTCTTCTATCAAGTGCAAGAGAAGAACACTCGTATTCGCCAAGAAACGAAGTGTTATAGACTAGTGGTTTCTCTTCTCTTCTTCTAAGATTCAAAACTCTAGTTAGATTATCTTATGTGATTGTGTAAGTCAGATAGTGTGTAAATCTGATAGGGTAGATCTTGTGATTGTGTAGTGCTTGTGAAGTGGTAGATTGGTTCTAGCTAAGATTATGACTCGACATTTAGCTTAGTGTCAGAAAATAACGTAAGCGACGTGTAAACGATTTTCTTTGCCTAAAGGGAGCTTGTTGACATAGTGAAATCTCAAGTCAGATACTCGGGGAGTGGAGTAGGGTGTCTTGGTTTAATCGTTCTTTCTCTTATCTCTTTATATTGTTTGTGTTTCTCATTTATATTTCGTATAGATATTACAGGTAAATAGTTTCATTGATTGGTTCATATTGTTGATTGATTGAACATATACTCGAATCTAACAATTTTAAAAGTAAAATTTTAAAACGTCTATTAATCTATAAACTATTCAACCCCCCGCCCCCCTTCTAGTTTCCACAGAAGTGAAATGATATCATAGGTTTCAACAATTGGTATCAAGAACCACGGGGTGGGTTTAGTATTTTGTGGTTTTTTTTATGCTTATTTTGAAACTTATCTTGAAGCTTTTTGGTTCGGCTTATTGATAATATAAGTTCTTTAAGTCAAAAAGCTTGCTACTTTCTTGTTTAAAATCATTAGGGATAAGTTTGTGCTAACAATAACCAATCATTATAGCTTCTTATGAATTAAAAGTAATGGATTAGTTTCATTTTTTTCAAATCGTTAGTTTTGAACCTTTTAGAATCAGTTTAAAGCTTGTTTGTTGTTGTTTTCAGTCATCCACTTGTACTTTCCTTACCTTTGTGCTTACTGGAAGCTTATTCAAGAAACAAATAACTTTTGTGGATCCAAAATTTATGGGTTTGAGTTTGAAGCCTGTGGTTTGTGCAAAACGTTTGAACACTACGGTTTGTGAAATATTGCATACTGCGGTTTGTGCATAAAGTTCCTGCGGTTTGTGTATTATCATATTCTGCGGTTTGTGTTACATACATGGGTTACAATTCTACGGTTTATGACATTTAGACGAAACAAAACTATGGCCAAATTTTAAGTCCAGTGCGGTTTGTGCAAAATTATCCACTGCGGTTTGTGCAAAGAAAATTCCTGCAGTTTGTGACAAAGTTATTTCTGCGGTTTTTGACAAAGTTATTTCTGTGGTTTGTGTAATTAACTACATTGCGGTTTGTGACAAAGTTATTTATGTGATTTGTGTAATAAACTACGCTGCGGTTTGTGACACAAATACCTTCTGTGGTTTGTGACAATTAACATCGAAATTCAATTTCGGTTAACAAAAGCAAACCATTTTTGATACAAGACATAATTGACAAAGTACTTCTAATTTTAATCGGACTTCAAAGACAACAATTATACTTTCACGGTTTCTTCTTGATTTAGTAAAATCCCAGAAATCCCCTTTTTTTTTGTTTCTCCCCGGAAATGCTTTTGGAATCGATAATGTTTACGTACCTAGAAATGTTGATTAATATAGACACGAATGTGTAAATAAAGTACGAGCAAGTGTTCAAACTTTTTTAAAACATGACTTTTCTATTTTCTTCAAATGGCTTGTATACATTTCAGTACATAACCCGAACTTCAATGTAAAGGAAGGTGTACGTTTCAGTACGCTTATTCTTAACAACAAAAGGAGAAGTCTTTCGGTCTCGAGCATCTTAATCATAACATTCAAAGTTTTGAGCTCAAGACACATAGGCTTGTAAACAAATTCAAATTGCAACCCGGACCAAAATGTCAAAGGAGAATGTGAATCACACACATTTATTCTTAACAACGAGAAATTTACAAATTCTCGGACTTGAGTTGACCTAATAAAACGTCAAAATCAAATAAATTTAACGTCTTAAGAGCTCAGGTAACATTGGTTTTCAAAATGGATGAACACAAATTTTCACGTACGCTAAAAGTCAAATTCTTGTAGAATATAATTGGTATCTTTCAAATTGTGTGTTCGACACTCGCTTCTCACAATTCTGTCAAAAGTCAAATCGTTTTTATAAGTGGATCAATTTTTGAGGGAGAGCTTTTAAAACCAAGGTTTTAATGTTCTTAGACATATTCTCTAAATGTCTATTTTAGTGTGTCTACAACATTTCAAAATATTTCATAAACAAATGAACAAGATTAAATGTCAAAAATAGTTGCCGACAAGTGTGTATATATCGACAAGCGCACCAGCGATCGAAGCTACCTCCGGTCTAGAGTAATCGAATATTGCGCAAGTGGCCAAGTGACCATCCGTTTTAGATATGAACATACTTTGACATAACTAGCTTTCGCATTTTGTTTATAACATATAAAAGTGACTCAATCACGATCATATGGAATTTACAATGTCATAACTCTATCTTTTTCAATTGGTGTCATATATGTGAAATTATGGGGGAGCAAAAAGAGAAAAAATGTTCCAATAATTAATGCCACATATATTGTATTATTTTCTCATGAATCATTTTCAAGTCTCGAATTTTAATCAATTGGTATGAAAATACTAAGAGATTTATTATTTCCGTAGGGGAAAAATCTGATTAAAATGTGATCTAGAAAAGTAATAAGATTCAAGAGTTTAAGTGCAATAAACTCTTACCTCCATGGGCTAAAACAATTTTGAGTATCGATGCACATGTGTAGGGGGTATTCCAAAAAGAATGAAACTCTCAAAGTGTCATAACAATTTGATTTATATCAAACACTTCGATTGATTTTCAAATAGTTTTATGGTGTCGATCACTATACCCAACAACCATTTAACTCACGATGTCAATGAAGTCATAAGGTGGTTAAGTTAGGTATTAGTCCTATGATCTAACCAGAACCGAAGGAATCTACCATGGACATTCCATAGTAAGATTAGAAGTCCTTAGGTATGATTTGGTGTTAGCCTCAAATTAACAAGTCTAACTTGGAAGCTCAAAATCTCTCAAAGACCACGCTTCGGGGGAGATTTTTAGCCTTAAAATATTGAGTCAAACTAGGAATCGAGGTCTTTATTTATTAAATGTTGTAATAGGCTAGTTACGAGTATCGGGCTCGTTTATTTAATCTAATTGTGTAAGCGTTATGGGCTTAAGCCCACAAGACCCAAGCCCGGCCCAAGTCCAAACCATTCGGCCTAATAAGTTTCATAGTGAGCCGACCTAATGGACAAGTCCAACCTTACATGGTTGTGGTATAAATACACCTTCTCCATGTGTGGGGAAGGTTGGTTGTCTCATTTGTTTCATTTTGTAAACACATAGCAATCTAAACACTCTCTTAATTTTTCTCTCTTTTCTTCTCATCTTCTTCCTCTTTTCTCTTTTTATTTCTTATCTTATTTTCTTGTCAAATCCATGGTGAAGTGAAGTGATATATATCGAGTTTCTACATGTGGTATCATGAGCCTCGGGTGGGTTTAGTGGCTTTGTTGTTGTGAGCTAATTTGAGCTTATTGTATCAGCTTCTTACATTCAGTTTTTTTTCTTTTACTTCTCTATAAAAAGTTCTTACTTTTGTAAACCATTTTAATCATTTTGGGCTCATTAAGAATATTATTTATCTTTTGGGTCAAGTAATGTTATTTGGGCTTATAAACAGTATCTCAACTTTAATTTTGGTTTGTGGCTCATTCATGGTTATTAAAGATTATATACACCTTATAGTAACAATATCTTACTTTTCTTGGTTAAAAGTGCTTTTGGCTTACCTTCCATAGCTTCTTTACGAGAAAACTGCTTATAAGAGCTTCCTTATAAGCTTCTTGTTTGTGGCTTATTTTTCTTCATTTTTTAGGTTTTTGCTTATTCTCACTCAAAAAGCTTAAATCTTTAAGTTTCAAAACTACTTTTAGCTTATTGGAAAAAGGTTCTGTGACTTTTTGTGGTGTTAAGAGCTTATCTCTCGAGCTTATTTCTACTACTTCTCTTTCTGCTTGGCTTATCTTGGTTGTGTGGTCCACGATTTGAGCACAGGGCAAAGTCAAGGACGGTTTTTATGCAAGAAGACAACTAGTATGTTTTGTTTTCTTGCAAGGCGATTTAATCATTTCTAGTGAAGGCGATTAAAGCATTTTGTATAAGCAAAATTCATCCTTTCAAGTGAAGGTGATTTAATCATTTGAACTGCAAGGCGATTTAATCATTTCTAGTGAAGACGATTAAATCATGTTTGTGGAGGCGGTTTAATCACAAACACAGAGGCGAGTTAAACATCTTTGGAGATCTGAGCTAAACAAAAACACAAAGGCGAGTTAAACATCTTTGGAGAGGCGAGTTAAACACGTGAAGCAAGGTGAGTTAAACATTTGAAGGGAGGCGAATTAAACGTTTAAGTGAGGCGAGTTAAATGGTTTGTGATAGGTGAACGAAACATCATAAGTTAAGGCGAATTATACATGTTTTCGAGTTGTTTCGGGTTTTTCGGTTGATTGCGGGTCTTCTAACCTATGTCATTACGATCGCGATCCTTAGTAGATCGTTGTAGTGTGTTTACTTTTTATCGACGATAACCGTACCACACTGCGTGAACCAAAACACAATCATTCCATATTAACAAATTTAAAATGAAAGTGACAACTAATTGGAGGGAAAATGTTTTATTAATAAACAAGAATTTAAATTTGACACTTTTAGTCCCTGGTTTTCAAGACAAATTCATCACTCATCCTTTGTTTGATTATTAACCCTCTTTGTTGAAACAACTTTACACCGTTAGTCCTTTGTGAACCAAATTTCACCGTTAGTCCTTTTAAGCTCATCAATAGTTAACAAAAGCACAAGTACTTCAATTACAACAATGATTTCAACAACAAAACTTAATTACAAACAATTATTCATTCACGGTTTCTTCTTGATTTAGAAAAATCCCAAAAAAGTCGTTTTTTTTCTCGGTTTAAATCATAGATTTATAAAATCCCATGAACGTTAATTGAATTCAATCCACAACAACAATCACTTTACCTACTTAAGATCCTACAAATCATTTTCACTTCACAATTCACGGTAAAATGGAAACGAAAGATACTTTATCTTCGTGTTCGGATTCGGAAGAACAACAAATGCAACAAATACAAGACAAAGCAAAAAAGAGTTGCATGGTATCTTTTCGACTACTTCATTCACACCTCAAGCTTCTTTCAAACAATGACTTAAAAGGAACTCGAACCGAGTGTGGATTCAAACGCGCATTTGCGACACTCTTTGGTCAAGATGTAGAGACTTTCACAGGCACAATGTTCCTAAACATGGATCAACTAGAAAAGCAACTTGACAAAGAAGAATTTCAAGAGATTGGATCCATGGCTGCTTTTAAAGTACTCGAGACACAGTTTTAGATGTTCATCAAGTCACGGATTTATTTGGATGATGAATATGTTATAATGACACGCAAGTACTTTCTAGAATACACTCAACTCGAGATTCGAGAATTCCGTGATACACTGATCCAACACATGGAATCTGTTAAGAAGTCGATTGATAAAAGAGCACTGCATAAAAGAGAGTATGACAGCAGGGTGAATGAAAGACAGATGCAGACAACAGAGGAAAAGGTTGATACGAGTAAAGCATTGGATGCTAGTTTGGTTAACACAGAAAGCAGGATAGAAGTATCAGTTCAAGGAATGATGCACATGCTGATGATGCAGATATCAAACCCGTATATGATGAAGAGCCAATGGCTGAGGTACAATTGACTGCTGAATGTAATGTATTTGCTATAGGACAACAGCATACTGAGCAACCTAAATTCAATAATGAAGGAGAGGTTGACCAGAATGCTGAACAATGTCATGACAAACGTCCTTTGCCTGCTAAATTAACTGATAACCAGATAATTGAACTCTCAAATCAATCTCTCGAATCTGAAAATATTTGTCTCAAAAAGACCGTTGCTCAGTTTCAAAAAGATTTTTCAAAATTAGAAGCACATTGCATTAATCTTGAATTACATTTGCAAAACAATATTTTAAAATCAGGGCAACAAAGTCAAGTTTTGAATGAGAAAAGTAATAAAGCCAAGGTTAAACATGACATAGATGTAATTGAAACAATAAACATCAAATTGGAACATAAAGTGGCTAAATTACTTAAGGAAAAGCAAAAGACACTTATTTTCTCGGTTAAAATCATAGACTTGTAAAATCCCGTGATCTAGAATTTAATTCTCATAACCACATTAACAATCACTTTACCTACTTAAGATCCTACAAAATCATTTTCACTTCACAACACAACAATCATTCATCTTGACTAACAACATCATGGCAGCTGGGTCAAGAGATCGTCCACCAATGCTAGCAACGGGAATATATGCTCAGTGGCAATCACGTTTCATGAGATATGTTGATACAAGACCAAACGGTGAAGCCTTGAAGAAATGCATCCTACAAGGTCCTTATAAGCATTCTCATATCATCATTCCAGGTCAACCTGCAACAAATGAATCTCCAGAAGTTCCAGAACGAACAACAATTGAGACATTCTTGAATATCACTCCTAAAAACAAAGCTCATTATGATGCAGAAAAGGAAGCAATTCATTTGCTCTTGACTGGAATTGGAGATGAAATTTACTCAACTGTTGATGCTTGCAAGACAGCTCATGATATGTGGATAGCCATTGAAAGGCTACAACAGGGTGAATCTCTTAACAAGCAGGATGTCAAGACTAGTTTGTTTTGGGAGTTTGGCAGATTTACTTCAAGAGATGGAGAGTCAATTGAGTCATACTACTCCAGGTTTTACAAAATGATGAATGAAATGGTAAGAAAGAAGTTGGAAGTTGCTACTATACAAGTGAATGTTTAGTTTCTTTAACAACTTCAACCAGAATGGTCAAGATTTGTGACTATCGTCAAGCAAACCATTGACTTGGACAAGGAATCATATCACAAGCTCGTTGACATTCTGAAATAGTACAAAAAAGAAGTTAATGAAATCCGTGCTGAGAATATAGCTTAGAATGCAAATCCACTAGCAGTTGTTGTTGCTGTTCAACAATATCTAGATGCTTATTATCAAGCACTAAAACCTCACAAATCATATGCACCATCATCAAAACAATCATCTTCTACAAGATCTTATGTATCTACCAGAAACAAAGGCAAAGAGATAGCCAAAACAATCACACCTCTATATGAGTCAACTTCTAAAGAAGATAGTGATCCAGAACAAGCTCACAGAGATAAGGACATCTAGAAAAACTTAGCACTCATTGCATAGTACTTCAAAAAGATCTACAAACCTACCAACAACAACCTTAGAACTTCTTCAAACTCTAGAAACAAGAATGTGGATACTTCTTCAAGGTACAAGAATGACAATCAGACTGGACAGTTTAGGAATCAAAGCACAGTGACTGTTGCTAGGACTAGGGAGACTATAGACAGTCAGGTAGTGCAGCAGACTGGGATACAGTGTTTCAATTGCAAGGAATTTAGGCATTTTCCTAAGGAATGCAGGAAACCAAAACGGGCAAAAGATTACACTTATCCCAAGGAAAAGATGTTGCTATGCAAACAAGCTGAGAAAGGTGTTCCATTACAAGCAGAGCAAGCTGATTGGCTAGAGGACACGGATGAAGAAATTGATGAACAAGAACTGGAAGCACATTACAGTTTCATGGCAAAGATTCAGGAGGTCTTACCTGCAGAATCAGGATCTGATGCTGAGCCATTGGAAAAGGTACAATACGATGCTGAATATAATGTGTTTGCCAATGAGAGACATCCTTTTGAGCAACCTGAATCCATTAATGACATGCATGTAGTGGAAAAGGATGATAGTAATGTCATTCTTGATTCATCAAATATGTGTGATAATGATGATCAGGCTGACCAAAATGCTGAAGAATGTGATGATGAGCGTGTTGTGCTTGCTAATTTAATTGCAAATTTAAAACTTGATACTGATGAAAACAAAAAGATTCAAAAGCAATTAAAGAAAGCAAACACATCACTCTCTCATGAATTACAACAGTGCAAGTCTGCACTTGAAGAGTGCAAATCTCATCTTGGGGAGTCTAATAGAACTCGAGATAGATATTTAGGTGCACTTCATGATAAAAAGGTTGAGCTTGAGATGTATAAAGTTTTCAAAGATCGTACAATTGAAAAATAAACACTTGAACGTAAATTAAATGAAACTCTAGGACTATTAGCTCAAAAAGAAAATGACATACAAGAAGGTTTGAAAATAAAAGCATATGGTTTCTGTTGTCAAAGAGAAAAAATGATGAGTTAGTCAAGCAGATTCTTTTAACAAAATCAAGTTATGAAGGTATTATCAAAGAGAAAAATAAGGTAATAAAGGATTTGAAACTTAAGGAAGGAAAAGATATTGATAAATTGATTGCGGTGGAAAAACAACTAAAATTTCTAAATGAAATTTTTTATAAACGAAATCAGTCAATTCAAACCTTTCATATGTTAGCTCTCAAAGGCTCAACATACAATGGTAGACCAACTTTTGCATATCCTATGTACCTCAAGAAAGCTCAATCTGAAAAACTATGTTTGTATGAGATTTCATATGACAAAATGTGATCTTGAACAAGAGATTAGATCAAAATTGAATACAGACTTAGTGAAACCATACGACTACACAAAGCAAAATAGTCTTTATGAAATTTTTAAACCACCATCACCGGAATATCTTGATCAGTTGGCACATGCAAATGAAGTTCGAAGAAAAATGTGGAGAAAATATTTTGTTAAATATAAGCCACACATTGTAAAAAACATAGGTTTTCTACCTACTCAAAAATCCATAAGCAAGAGTAGACAAGCTTATAATGTAATGACTAATAACATAAATCATTTCAAAGAAATTGTTGATTTAGCTTGGGAAAAACATACGTATGATAAATTTCGTGCACCAACAAGATATGACCGTGCTTTTGAAATCTTGTTTGCTGCCTCTTGCACTAAAGACACCAAATGATAGTTTCATATTTGTAAATGAACTTAAACAAGAGATGTCTATAGATTTAAAGTACGTTCAATCTCTTGAAAAAGCACTAATGAACTTGGATCTGACAAAGCTGATTTTTCAAATATATATGATATACTTCTCCAAAAGTGTGTATCAAAGGATGATATGTGTTTCTATTTACATTCTTTATCTGATTTAGATGCTCATACTGAATTGCAATGTCTGTATCTTCATAAAATCAAAGAATGTGAATGTCTTACAAAAAATCTTTCCAAACAAACTAAAAATGTTGGTAAACAAGAGTATAATGAGTTATTAAAAAGTTTTTTGAACTTGTTTTACAACAATGTCAAGAATAAATTAAAATTGACACAGTTTGCATAGAAAAATCATCAAATGTATTTCTAAAAGAACGTGATCAATATTTTGAAATACAAGATTTGAAAGCTCAGTTGCAAGACAAGAACATAGTAATAAGTGAGTTAAAGAAACTCACTAAGAAGATGAAAGATAAGAGTGTGGATACTAATTTTGAAAACAATCAATTTTGGGGAAACCGCCCTTGCAACCAATAAAAAATCAACCAGTGGTAAGACAACCAACTGTGTATAAATCTGAACGATCCCAAGTTGCAAAACATTGGTCTGCCTCCCAAGTTGATGTGTCCAATAATTTGAAAAATCCAATCACTCCACACTCTTGGCCTCAAGTTAGGAAATTATCTTTTGCTAAGCCTTATGATGTGAATGCACCTAACTCTTTTAGGAATAGACCAAAGCATGTTTCATTTCAGTCACAAAGGGAATCTGTAGGCTCAAATGACATGGTTCATAATTACTACCTACAAGAAGCTAAGAAATATACACAACTTCAGAAAGACAAAGCTTTGAATACAAAACCTAGTGTGATAACTCCTGATAGGTTACCAAACACTGCTAGTGGTAGCAAACCGAAACCTAGGAACTCATATCAACAACCTAGAAATTGGCCACCATCCATGAGTAGTCGTGTATCGAATAAAACTGTTAACATAG
>BQNB010155850.1:0-15341 GCA_026074375.1 Tanacetum coccineum
GCATTGTAATAAATAGTTTATGTGAAGACTTATGTCTTGAATAAAAATGTGTATGTCAACACCATTGGCATTTATCTACATTTTTAAAGTGTGTTCATTGACATGTCGAGATGTTATGGTTATACATTAGACGATATGTTATGGTTATACATTTTTAAGGTATGTTCATTAGACTTATGTCTTGAATAAAAACTGATGAGTCGATATGTTATGGTTATACATTAGACGTTCAACAGATAAGTCGAGATGCTCCCACCAAATAATCCCGCCAAAAACTCCCGCCAAAAACTTGCGCCAAAAACTCTTTTATTCCATAAAAGCAGATACTATCACAACCACAAACATATCACACACTCTTACCATCACAACCACAAAAAAATGGTGAAGATGATGCCACATGAAGCTTTTGCGTGTAGTTGTNGAATTCAAGAAATTCTTCAAGAGACGAGGAAGATTTGTAAGACAACCACGAGGCGATAGAAAAACATTCCAAAGAAGTAGAAATGATGGTTATGGTAAAAGTGAAAGAAAATGTTTTAGATGTGGTGATCCAAATCACCTTATTGGAGAATGTTCAAAGCCGCCAAAGAACAACGAACAAAGAGCATTTATTGGAGGAGCATGGAGCGACAATAGAGAAGATGAAGTGGAAAAGACTAAAGATGAAACTTATCTTGTAGTTCAAGTGCCCGATGAAATATGCTTAGGAATAAACTTGGAACCCAATGGGTGGATTAAAGATAGTGGATGCTCAAAACACATGACCGATAATCGAAAGTGTTTTCTTCATACAAAGCATACAACAGAGGAAACGTAATTTTGGAAGCAACTTGCGTGGTAAAATTATAGGCAAAGGTACGATTTCTCAAGACTCCCTAATAATTGAAAATGTTGAGCATGTAGATAACTTAACATATAACTTTCTTAGTGTAGGTCAAATATGTGATAATAAATACAAAGTAATATTTACCGAACACGATAGCAAAATAATCAAAAACGAAAAGGTTATAGGTAAAGGAATTAGGAAAGGAGGAATATATGTAATGAAACTAGGAAATAAACCGGAAGACAAAATATGCCTTGCAACATTAGACGAAAACTCCACACTATTGCATAGGAGATTAGGCCACACTAATATGCAACTAATTCAATCATTAGCATCTAAAGAATTAGTTAGAAATCTACCTAAACCTAAATACGACCGACATTTTTGTGATGCTTGTAAAATTGGAAAGCAAGCTCACGCAAGTCACAAGGCTAAAAATATAGTTTCAACAACTAGATGCTTAGAACTACTTCACATGGATTTGTTTAGCCCTTCTGCCATACGAAGCTATGAAGGGAATCGTTATACCTTAGTAATCATAGATGACTATTCTCGATTCACATGGACTAGATTTTTAGCAAATAAAACCAAGCTTCGAAAAAATTGAAATATTTAGCAAAATATCAAAACAAAATTAGGATGTTCTATTATTCAATTAGAACGGGATCATGGTCGAGTAATTTATTAATGAAGTACAATTCGGAAACTATTATGATTTAAATGGGATTATGTCATAATTTTTTTCGTCCTTGTACTCCACAATCTTAATGGCTGGATTGGTTAAGAAAGAAAAAAATCACCACTCTACAAGAAATGGTAAGAACATGTTAAATGAACAATCATTCCTAAATAAAATTGGTGTAATGTCGGTTTCCAATACGTCAAAGATATTTAATTAATAGAGTTTCCATTAGACGTATTTTAGGAAAAAACTCCATACGAGTTGTTAAGAGGTAGGAACCAAACCTTAAACGATTTTAGAGTATTCGGAGATTAAATGCTTTATTTTAAATACAAGATTACCTACAACCAAGTTTCGACCAAAGTCGTTTTACGAAGGTAAATTTCCTAAGAATTTTTATTTTTTGCCAAAATAGATAAAGCTTACATAATTACTTAAAAACAAAACAATGAAAGTTGAAGAGTCGTTGAATGTAACTTTCGATGAAACTCCTCCCCCGCCTAAAACATCACATTGGAGATGATGAGTTAGTCGAAGAAGAAGCTATTGAGGTTAGTAAAACAAAACCCATAGGCAATGATCTTGAGACAATTTTTTCGTTTGAAGAAATTAATTCATCATGTTCGCAAGAAGTCTAGTCACCAAATCATCTTATGTATTAACATCCTGATTATCTCGTCCGAGATAGTCAAAGAAACTTTTTAATTAAACAAAGAGTTAATTAAAAATTGTCAATATTCATTCTCACAAAACTAGCTAAAAATTGAAGAATTTTTTTTCTTTTAGGTGGCGGACCCCTTAAAATTAAGGGGACCAACCGTGTAAAAAGGGTAAACCCCTTAATTAATTAAGGAGACCGCCTATCTATAAAACCAAATACCCCTTTACAGTTAAATTTTATACCAAAACATCATTTTTCTCTCTTCCCTCTTCTCCCACAATTGGTATAAACAAGAAGGAATTGATTATGATGAAACATATGCACCCGTAGCTAGACTAGAGTCCATAAGAATACTTTTAGCTTATGCTTGCGCACTAGACTTTAAGTTATACCAAATGGATGTGAATAGTGCATTCCTTAACAGTTTTATCAATAAGGAGGTTTACGTGACACAACCTTCATGATTCATTGACTTCACAAAACCTAATTATGTCTATAGACTTAAGAAAGCTCTTTATGGTCTAAAACAAGCCCCAAAAGCTTGGTACGATTGATTAAAAGCCTTTCTTATTAAACATGATTACTCCATGGGAATGGTAGATAACACACTCTTCACTAAAAACAAAGACTCCAACCTTATTATTGTCCAAATATATGTTGATGACATTATATTCGGATCAACTTGTCAAGAAATGTGTGATGACTTTGCCAAAATCATGCATGATGAGTTTGAAATGAGTATGATGGGGGAACTAAATTTTTTCTTAGGATTACAAATAAAACAATTAGATGATGGAATATTTTTTAATCAATCAAAATATATTAAGGAAATGCTTAAGAGATTTGGACTAGAAGACTCTAAGCCAATAAAAACCCCCATGTCTACGGAAACCAAACTCACGAGAGACGAAGATGGTGAGTCCGTAGATAATACCAATTATAGAGGCATGATAGGTAGTTTATTATACTTAACGGCAAGTAGACCCGATATCATGTTTAGTGTTTGCCTTTGTGCACACTCTTAAGAGGATCCCAAAACCTCTCACCTAGAAGCAGTTAAACGTATCTTCCGATACATTAAAAGCACTACGTATTTAGGATTATGGTATCATAAGGGATCTAGCATAGAAACAATAGTGTATGCGGATTTGGATCATGTGGGAGATTACGTAGATCGCAAGAGCACTAGTGGTGTTTGCACGTTTATGGGATGTTACCTAACATCTTGGTTTTCAAAGAAGCAAACCGCTCTTACCATCTCCAGAACTGAAGCGGAATATGTAAGCGCCGGAAAGGCATGTCAACAAGCCCTATGGATGAAACAAGCTCTCGTAGACTATGGTGTTAGGTTAGACGACATTCCAACAATGTGTGATAACAAATGGGCTATAGACTTAAGTAAGAATCACGTTCAACACTCACGAACAAAACACATTGAGATTCGCCATCACTTTCTTCGCGATAATATTCAAAAAGGGTATATCTCTATAGAAAAGGTCTCATCGGAAGACAACATAGCCGATATTTTAACTAAACCACTTAAACGTGAGCTATTTAACTACTTACGTCTAGGTCTAGGAATGATGGAACAAATTGATTAAGTTTTTAGCATAATAAAGAAATGATAATCATCAAAGAACTGTTTGTCAAAAATTTGGGAAAATTTTTCTCAATAGGTGGCGGCCCGCTTAATTCATAAAGGGTGGCCCCCTTAATTTTAAGGGGACTGGCCAGACTTTAAGGGTTCCACCCACCTGACTGACTAATTTTTTTTCTTTTCTCTCTGTGTCTAGGTTTCTATTTTACACAAAAACACAAGATTGGGAAAATTCTATAAGCAAACTTTTATAAATTCTTCTATCTAAATGCATATCTCATTATACATATATACAATAGTCCCAATCTATTATTTTCTAAAAAGTCTTTCTCACAACTAGGAGCACATAAAAATTAATTTTCATATATTGTTGAGATATGCTAAAAACATTTTTCACATATGCATAATGTTCTCTTACTTGTTGTCAAAAGTATATAATCTAATATATATTTTTGACAATCTTGGTTGAGCAAAATTAAATCAAAGAGCATTTGGATTATTTCTTAGGTTTTACATGTCTTAGTGTCGAAATAATCGCTACTCCACATTTGTCGCACTTAGGCACACACTAGTATTTGCACAAAAGTTTGGTTCGTTTTTAACTTAACCCTCTTGTCAAGAAAAATTCTTTGTGCATTATATCTAGTTACTATTTTATATGCTCTTCACTCTTTTGGTCTTCAATTCATATATGATTATATGCCAAAATTATGTGAAATAGTTTTATCCTACAACTTGTCATATATATGTAGAATGTTGAATACTTAATTGCTATGTGCTAAAAATCTTAATTGCCATAAAAGAATAGACTTGCTGCAAATTAACCACCAAAACAGAAACCCTCACACAGAGAAAAATTGATTTTTGGAAAATCTGGGAAATAGCAGCAAAATTGTTTTTGGGAAATATTGGGAAATGGGGACAGCAGGGGCCCCTGTAATTTCATATAAAAGGCGGGGGTCCCCTTGGAATCTTTAAGGAGGGGAGGTTCCGACTCCCTTAATTTAAGGGGATCCGGCCTAGGACGGAGTCACGGGTAAAGGAAGATTAGATGACGCAAGGAAATCATTCTAGCCGTTTTAGTGGTCCGTAACAAGTGTCTTGGACATTTCCAGAATGATTGTTTATTTTGAATAAATACGTGTAGTCTTTTAATTGTAGAAAAATGTTTTGTAATCCGCATACTCCTTAGGTTAAATAAAGTTTTTTTCAAACCTGTTAACAACATTTTATAAAAAGTGTGAGTTGAATTAAAAAAATTTCCTTTGAACATAAAATGCATTAAGGCATTATTTTATATCATACCTTTATAGTCAGTGATAAAATTTTCTTGAAAATTCTTGTTGGAGCTCATTGTCACATTACTACTAATTTGACTTTGGTGTTCTTCCTTGAGTGTGTATATGTATATTTAAACAACTTATTTCGATATTTAAATCCCGTTGTTATTTAAATTGTTATTTATGTTGTTGCTAATTAGATAAATCCGTTTTCAGGTGCCACTCAAACTAGTTGTAAAATTGAGTTATTCTCATCCATCATCTATCACAATCATCTCACCAATGAACTCTCCTACAAAACCCACATCCAAACCAGTCGACAAGGGTGAAGCCCCAAAATTAGCGTTAAAAACCCATTTGGAGAAAGAAGTAAAACTTAAACGCCTTGGAAAAAATGTGTATGTATATGTAGACGACTAATCCAATGAGGCTCAGCTGTGTTTTTTATTTAGATACAAATATGTCCAGAAAAATACTTCCTAACACCAAATGTGTCAAAACTATCTCAGTATCTGTTCCAATCAGATACGATCACATTTTAAGAGAACCATCTGAGCGGTACTCTCATGATATACATATGTTCGACATCCCTTAATATTCTAGAGCATTTCATTCTGCAAATATTGTAAGTCGCTCTTTTCTGACTAACACAAGAATTTTAAGGCATTGACTGCTCGGCTCCGAGAGCCCATTACACTCTCCTCAGAGGGTGGTGTTCTCACAAATGGTAGTTACAGATTAGTTCATCTAGAGCTCACGGTCTCATAGAGAACCAAAGTAAATGTTTTTCTTTACTATGGACTATAACCATTTTTATCATAATACATATTCCTGGCATACCTCATTCTCACATAGATATGGGGTCACCCATCAATTCCACATTGTTTAGGTCTTTGTACGTATAATCTCGAGAGCTCGCACATCCATTTAATACACACTTCTCGTTGTAGAAGAACCGCATGTAACTCAGAAGCACACCCAAGTCTCCACCGTTCTGTAGTTTCTATGTACTGATGAATGTTGTCTGTGGAGGAGAGATACCTGACAGGGTTGGATGAGATACTAATGTAACAACTACAAGACCTATCAAAACTACTGTATTCGTTAGCTAATTAGCATCTCTACGCTCTAAAGAGCAGAACAAATGAACATTTTCAATTATTCTGATTACTTTTAATTAAGCTCACTCTTTCTTTTGACTTCTGTCCATAAACAAAGATCCTAACCTAATGTCACCCCTCACTAATTAACCAAGTTTTTGTCATTCATGAAACCATGTGAGGGCATTGTTTGTGGGTTATTGCCCTTGGGTGGCTCATTTCACCAAGAAAAATTCCTTGATTTAAGAGAGGATATACAGGAGTTTGGAAATTTGAATTCCTCCTCACTCGAGGTCTCCACATCCACCAACCTAGAGTTCTAAGAGATTACCCTTTCCACAACCGCCTTTGCCTCCAAAACTCTCCATTAACAAACCAAACTAATCTCATAATATGCTACAAATAATCGGTGTCTAATACCTGTTTTTGAGGTATGGACCATTGATAGTCGCAGTGATTATACGAAAGTAGCCGTCTAATTTCAGACACATATTCTGCTGCGACCCTATTTGGGGGTGTTACAGATTAGTATCTAGAGCCAAGGTTATAGAGAACCAAGTCAAATGTTTTTACTTGGACTATAACCATTTTCAAACATTGCATCATACAAAGGGGTTTTCACGGGACATACACTCACTAGTTGTTGCATTAGTTGGTCATACTAGATGTTGTCATGATTGATATACGTGTTATAATATACTATGTATATTACTATAAGGGTCTTATATTGATACTTATATAAGCTACTTTTGTTTTATCACAGATATAGTCATGTCATCAGACGAGGCATTGTCTGGGGTACTTACACATCCATATCGAGTGATTACGAGTAGCCGTCTAACGCAGGTTCTCTTGGAGTCTTTGTATACGGATACGATGGAATCCCCATGCATCCAGTAGACCCACCATCACCGGATTACATGCCTGGCCTTGAGGAGCCAGAGCAGGCACCGCTTTCACCGGATTACGTACCAGGATCAGAGTTTCCTTGAGTACTTGGCCCCATCTAATACTGAGGTTCCCATTGAGGATCAGCCTCATGTTACTCATGCTTCACCCACATCCCTATCGTCGGGCTACATTGCTGATTCCGATTCGGAGGAGGATCCAGAGGAGGATCCGGAGGATGAGTCAGAGGATGGTCCCATGGACTATCCAGTTGACGGAGGAGATAATGATGATGATGAGTCATCTGGGGATGATGTTGACGATGAGAACAAGGATGAGGCCTCTAAGGAGGAGGAAGAGCACCTAGCTCTGGCTGACTCTACTGTTGTTCCTCTAGCTGTTGACCTTGTCCCCTCTGCTGAGGAGACAAAGCCATTTAAGACTGATGAGTCATAGCTACACCACCACCACCACCTGCATACCGTACTATTGGTAGGATATCTATCCGAGCCCAGGCACATATACCGTTTCCTTCTGAGGCAGAGGTTGCTAGGCTTCTTACCATACCTACACCACCACTATCTCCAATCACTCCATTATCATCACCACTTCCTCAGATACCCTCACCACCAGTTCCTGTACCATCACCACCTACTACTAGCCCTACTTACGCTGAGGCACCTTTGGGCTTCAAGGCAGCCGGGATCCGGTTGAGGGCTGCATCACCACCACCATCACCTACATCACCACCCACCCATCACCCACTACCATTACCTGCACCATCTACTAGCCGTAGAGCTGACATTCCCGAGGCTGGCATACCGCCTTAGAAGAGGCTATGTTTGATTGCTCCCACACCTAGGTTTGAGGTGGGGGGAGTTAGCAGCCACTACTTAGACAGACGGATCTACTCTGGCCTATAGGGTCGATTACAGTTTTGTGGATACTCTGGATGCCAGTATCCGAGCTTTAGAGAGGAGGACTATGGCTGCCATAGAGATGGTTAATTTGAGGGTTAGTTATCAGGCTCAGGTTCGTCGATGGGAGAGCGAGGAGTTCTATACACGACATCAGGATGCATAGAGGGATCGTGCTGCTCTACGTGATGAGGTGGATATATTAAGGAGGCACCTTTCCTCCCTGTATACTACTCATGAGCAGGAGAGAGTTGAGGCCCGTTAGGCTTTAGATAGGTCTGAGACCCACAACAGGGCTTTGGAGGCACGGATTGAAGTTTTAGAGACTTAGGCGTATCGCCACGAGTGGCAGCGCCAGGACACCGATGATCATGCGACTAGAGCCATCATGCGTATCCAAGAACTGGAGGATGGAGCACGCGTTGATACTTTAGAGGACACTGGTAGTAGTGCCTAGATTTAAATTTATGTCATTCTTTAGCTATCCTGATACCTATTCAATGTTTATGGGTTCAGCTCACACTAATAACCCGGAGGATGCTGATAGTTGTAGTTAGTTTACTTGTCAGTCATGTCATTAGCTATCATTATGTTAGCCTGCTAAGTATTATGGGTTATTCCCAGCTAGCACGGTGGTAGGACTTGTATTTTCCATTTCTGTATCAAACTATCATGTATATTTTCCAGGTTATATATGAAATGGATGTATTATGTCATGTCGATGTGATCTCAAATATTACTATATACCTCTCTTGTGTTGTGATATCATTTTATTTATTATGTATATGTCATGTAAATCTCACTTTGGTTGTATATTTCACTGGGTGATGTGATCTCATTTTATTTATTAGGCACATGTCATGTTGCGTTTATGATTGTATGAAATCTAACATGTATAATATTTTCTTTTGATTTGAAGAAAATGCCACCAAAAAGAAACGCCACAACAACCACCACAAAACCTATGATCAATGTTCAAATCAAGGAACTAATTGCCCAAGAGGTTGCTGATGCCTTGGTAGAACGTGACACAGACAGAAGCAGGAATGGCGATGACAGCCATGATTCAGGGAGTGATGGAAGAAGACGAATGCCTGTTGCTCGTGAGTGTACCTACACTGACTTTCTCAAATGTCAACCCCTAAATTTCAAGGGTACCGGAGGAGTTGTTGGTCTAACTCAATGGTTCGAAAAGATGGAATATGTTTTCCACATAAGCAACTACACTGTCGCATGTCAGATCAGGTTTGCAACTTGCACTCTTTAAGGAAATGCCTTGACGTGGTGGAACTCCCACGTTAGGACTATTAGACATGATGTTGCATATGCAATGCCATGGAAAACTTTGAAAAAGATGATGACTGCCAAATACTGCCCGAGAGGTGAGATCCGATAGGCGAGAATTAAAAAAAGCCTAGGAATTTTGAAAAAGTACATTTAAAAGGTAACGGGGGTATCGATGTGCTTGATTTACAATCAACGTTTTTACAAGAAACTGCACTTGATCCGAGGAAGGGAAAATTTTTCCCGACAGAGTTTGATGAGATAGAAAAGTATGTTCGGTGTCTGCCCACATGATCCACGGCAGTGTGATGGCAATCAAAGCCCAAGAACAATGCCAGAAAGCAAATTGAGTAAATGCAACCCGAATTTTGATGGATCCAAAAGACCCGTACCTTGGCTGGAGCGTCCCCAAGCAGAGAACAAAAAGGAACCAAGAATTGAAAATAACCTTTCAAGATAACCAAAAAACCACCAACAAACCAAACAAGATGGCAGAACACTGGTTAGGGGCTTTACCCTGCAGGTCCTAGTGAGGAAAAGGAAGTAAATTGTGGATCCCTGCCTCAAAATGTTTCCTGTAACAATAACACCCCCAAACTTACAAACAACGCAGCGATCCCACTTTTTGTGGGGTTGCTAACTTCCCATAGTCCAACCGCATAAGTCATAGAAAACGACTTTTATTAAGATGTTTTAAAATAAAGCATCACATTCGATTAAAAATTATCAGAGTTTATGCACAAAGTCCCCTCCCCAAACTTTAGGTCTTTAACAAATCCAATAAAAGTTTACACACACATCGATTAAAAACCAATTTTAAAGTCTTTATCGAATGTGAATTGTTCACCAAGTTCGAGTCCTTCGATATCCACGCATCGTCCCATCCAAGCAAGCACAAGCATATACATTTGAAGATAAAACATGGCCTAAAAAACGTCCCCAACCATATGGATTTGAAGTGAAAATCCATAGAGTTTTAATAATAACCATTTTGAACCCACAAGCAAGCAAAAACAAGTAAGTATCACAATCAATATTTTTGCTAGAGCCCAAACGAACCGAACCCTTAACCAGGTGCCCATCCCGAGTGATATTGTAACACAACTCCCGAATGCTAAATACAATATGTCACCCCCCAGACAAGTGTACCCGTAGGGACCAAAAAAAGAATGTCTATTCCTATTGGCAAAATTAGCGTTTTACCCCATCAAACAGGAAATTAACGTTCCCCCCAATTTGAAAAGGCCCCCCACAACATTACACTCATAGCAACGAATTACGTTACACAATATCCAAAACACTTGCCGTTCGATTTTCAAAACAAAGCATGTAATCTCCCTTCTCGCGGGTTTTTCAAAAAAAAAAAAAAATAAAAAAAAAAAAAAAAAAAAAAAAAAAAAAAAATAAAAAAAAAAAAAAAAAAAAAATAAAAAAAAAAAAAAGAAAAAAAAAAAAAAAAAACAAAAAAAAATAAAAAAAAAAAAAAAAAAAAAAAAAAAAAAAAAAAAAAAAAAAAAAAAAAAAAAAAGAAAACATTTTAAAACATTTTAAAAGCTAGGCTAAGAACTCCCAACCTTGAGCGACAGACTAACGAACAATACAACAATATCAACATCAATCAAACGAAGCGTCACAAACCGACGAACTCAATGAACGACCTAAATTAATGTCCCACGCGATAATAGAAATAACAATGTATGTAATCGAAATGATACACATATCGCGAACATTGTTATTATATATATATATTATATATCAATATATATATTATAATAGTAAATAAATATAGATATATAAATATAATATATATATATAATATGTATATCTATTTACATAATATTATATATATACATATATTATATAATATATATACATATATAAAATAACACATATATATATAATACACACACACACACACTTACACCCACACACACACACCCATAATAAATATATTATATATATATATATATATATATATAAAATATAATATATAAAACAAAAGTAATAAATTTAATACAGTATTGCAATGCCAAATATAAATCCACTTGCTCATCCCTAATTCCGTATCATTTAATAATATTTTGTAGAAGCCCTACCTTTCTTCCGTTAAAATAGATTACGTTTACGTTTTTAAGAAAGTGTTTTTTCTTTTATTTTTTGGCAGTTTCAATTTTTTAGTAATTACCTATTTTTGGAAGATTTACCCGTTTTTTAGTAAAGCCCGTAATTGGAATTTTAACATAAATCGATAAATTACTAAGATTTAAAAACCATTGCCACTGTCTTCTAGCTTTCTTGTCGTCGACCTTTTCTTATATGACTTAACACTCTATTGAAAATAATATATAATATGAAACTATAAAAAGGTTTTTTAATTTCAAACTAGCCCCGCTGTTTTACCTACGGTTTGTTAACCCCAAAAAATAAGATTAGCCCTTAAAAGTAAGTTAGTGGTACTATTTTATATTTGATCCGAACTTCCTAGTGACAATTAACGTGCGTGGCTAAATATTTCCGTTTGACTTTGTTTGACCTTTTTTTACCATATTTTTGAACCTTTTTTCTAGTTGTTGACTTTTTAGTCTGCCTCCGCCATATTATATTTTTTAGCCTTTAAGCATTTTCCTACGGAACACGTAAAACCATTATTTCCGAACAACTTTTTGAACAACTTTTTAGTTTCGGCCGAAACCCGAAACGGACCAGAAAATGACCATTTTGCTCTTTTAAAAATCTGCACTATTTTTATTATATACTTTTATTTTCTATTCATCAGTTTAGTCTAACTTATTCGTTTTTACTCGTTAAATTCTGAAATTTACAGACCAAAAGCGAATCGTTATTTCGGACAACTTTTGTGCTTCGCCAGAAGGCTAAAACGGACTCGAAAGTGCTCAAACTGCTCGCTTAAATTTCTGTCACCTTTTATTATTTCCACTAGTGACTTTATTTTTCTAGTTAAAGTATTATATCTCGATTTCGCTCTAAAATTTTCGTTATTAGGAGTTACAGGGCCCACTTTATATCAAAATGATTATAAAAATATACTCTATCATATTTTTCAAACCAAGATAAGTTTTTACGAAATCTCGGACCTCGAAATCCGAGCCCAGCTTTCTGCTCAAAACCACATGTTACAAAATGCGCCGAAAACCATTTTACATATCCTAAATCGCTTATATACTATATCTCAATCTTTCAATCACCCAACATCACGATCTAATCTGATCTACGCAAGATCCACTCGGATTTCATCACATGCAAGTATCGATAAATTAACAAATCACAATAGTAAATATAACACAAGTATAAAAAAAATACTTACGAAGCTTTGTTAAGCAAAAATCGGACTAACTTGGTTTTGCTTTGTTCCTCCCTTGCCTTAGCCATGGTTCGAACCAAACCCAAGACCCAAAACCTTAACTTTTTGTTAACCAAATTTTTTCACAAAACCTTTTTCCCACTAAATCTTTAATCCATTTTTAAATCAAAACCTCCTTATTTTATGAAAAATCCAAACATGCATAAACCTTCTTGCATATGGTATTTTTCTTCATGGATGATCATAACTTGATCATCTAAACATATCTTGATGGTTGAAAAATCAAAATCACCAAAGGTGAGTGTTGTTTGGGTTTCGTCGAGCACAAGGGAGGAAAAAGGAAGACAAAAGACAACCAACACTTGACTCTAGCTTAGTTTAAACCCATATTTGAATGATATAGGAAGGGATTTTAAGATCAAACCTTTGATAATGCTTGTGTTTGTGTGTGTGTCATTCGAATAAGTGAGCAAGGGGAAATAATTTTTGCAACTATGTGTTTTTATGAGTGAGGAATATGAATTTTTTTTATTTAACCAAGCTTGGAAGAAACACCATAATCATTGCAACTTGGGAACAAAATTTTTTGGGGTATGTGTGGGCATAAGTAGCTGACGGCTACTTGGGCTAGGGGGCATCACCAACAATTTTTTTTGTAAATTTATTTATTAAGTAAAACCTTTACATTAAAAGTTCAAGTTCGGTTAAAATAAGAAAAGTGTCGGAGTCTAAGAAAAATATGCAATGTATCGCGATTACAGTTTTACGGGGTGCGTCATATATCATAGGGTGCCCAAAACGTTTAACGATCGCGTAGTCAAACGTTGACTCGCGAAACGACATAAATAAAAATTTCCCAATCCACTCGAAATACAATACAAAATCAATTATCCATGACAAATAAAAATTTTAAATGTCGACTTTCGATCATACTCAATAATAAGAATTAAAATAATAATATCGATGATGGAATCACGATTATCACCAACGTCGTAAATCTCAGGTTGTTACATTCACCCCACCTTAAGGGAGCAATGTCCCGGTGCTCCACCTGATGTACACGTCCCGAATTCACTCGTAGCGAAGCGAGGGATCTCATTCTCGAGCGGATTCATACGTTCCCATGTGACGGCCACATGACAACGGGCGCATTTGAAATTTTTCAAGGCGACGACCAATTCAAAATCAACGATGATCACACCAATCAAATCTAAACGCATATCGCCAAACCAGTCTCATCAAAAGAGATCGCATCGATGCGGAAATCATTCGGAGTATACATAACTCTATCGAAAGCACTATGGTATTAATCGAAACAAGGCATTTATTAATAAGCACACATAATCACAAAATTCCATGCTTGCTACAAAGTCAAGGCACAACAACAATAATCCCGACTTAATCATGGCTAAGTCCTAACCAACCGTGATCACGCTTGCTAAATAGTCAAGCCACATTAATCTCGACTTGCTTATTGCTAAGTCACAATCAACCAAATGTCATGCTTGTTAATTATCAAGCTATGAACATTCTTCACGATGCCGCCTCCATCAAGCTCGGTCGTCACCGACTTGGCGGTCAAATCGTGGGGACCTCTCGAGCTTGCTAACCATGTACAACCACTTCAGAGTCCACAAAACGTCTTGACTTATTTTGCGAGCACCAAAACATGGACCTTCAATTATGACACCTCGAGCTCTCAATCACATACGACCACTCAACAACGTCTTGACTTATTTTGCGAGCACCAAAAACACGAGTAGACTTACCCAAGCCGATCCAAATCACATTGTATCACATCAAGCAATCACACCAAAGTGGCGACATAATGCCCACATTTAACTATTAGCCTTTAATGGTGAATTATCATATTCTAATATGGTAATCAAAGCCAACCCTAAACACTTCAAAAAAAAACCCCCGCGATAAATCATGAAAGACCAATAGAGATGAGCCAAGCATCTTGGACTCGTGACCCGAGTTTATAATGACGGCGAACTCAATTGTATCTCACATACCGATCATCCCCCTCGAAGATAGTGACAGACGTCACCATTGGGCTCCATTTAGGGTTTCAATCCTTCACTTGGCTCCATGTGACATAGGTCCTTTTAATCGAGGGGTAAGAATCACTACGCCCAACCGTAGGTTAGGCATCGTGCAAGATTCTTCACCAATCCTTGACGATCGAACACATATGTCGAACCATTTTGCCAAAGCTTTCCTCTTCGTGGAAAGAAGTCTTCTTCACGGTTATCGGTTGATACAACAAGAGTGATTTACACTTTGGCATAGGAAAAATTTTCCTTCACAAACACTGATTGACATATCAAAAAGAAAGAAGAAAAGAAAACATAATACACATTTGATATAGGAGAAGTCTTCTTCGCTAGCCTCGGAGCTAATCAAACTCGGCTTTTCATCTGTTTGGCAATCTTCTGACCTCAAGAAGATCCCTTCCCAGTGTCGGTATCAGGTTTCTTGGTGTTTCATTACCAATCCAACCTATTTCATGCGTCATTCATACGGTAATTTCTTTCTGGAATGATTTGGTCAAGGTGACTTTCAAAGTCAACACCATCAAAGAAGGATTTTGAGGAATACAACAGGAGAGGAAAAGAGGAGTTCAATTTGCGGAAACAAGTACGAGACTTTTCTATGTAGTCGAGTCAGGAAGGATTACCTGCATAGAGATCCACAGTTTGGGGTAATAACACTTTCTCTTCGAAAGGTCCTATTCGAACATTTATCTAAAATCAACGTTTTAAAGGTGACGATTAATCC
>BQNB010155854.1:0-15340 GCA_026074375.1 Tanacetum coccineum
ATTATAATCCTTAATATATGTTTTAGGATCAGTAACCTATCATTCCTAATCAAATGTACATGAAATCCAAGCTTGAAAACCCTAATGAACCTGAAACCAAGTTTCTTTCATTTTAACCCATTCTAAAGTTCTATATTGCAAACAAGCACCTTGATGACCATGCTACTTCATCCCTAAGCAGCTTACAAGCACCTCCCCTAAATATCTAATCCATTTCTTGGTATAAAAATGAGCCACATCACCTCTTTTCTTCTTTCTTAAGCCGCGGCATCACAAGGACCATCCAACACCACAAAGCTACTTTCTAGCTCAAACAACACATCATCTAGCTTCTCCTCATCATCCTCTAGCCCTTACACATGTCCTCTCCTGGTCACATAACATACCTTAGCCTCCTAGCTCATTTCAACTATAAATAGGACCATAAACTCTTCATTTTTCTTCATCCCCCACTTCCTCCTCTATAACCCTTACATAGAAGCAATCCTTTGCTCTAATAGATCCTAAGTGATCTTAAGAAGGCTCAAGTTCAGAAAGGAAGCAAAAGAAACCAAGAAACGAAGCCCGGGAGTCGTTATTCTAGGCGTACGAAGCCGAAAGTCCCGATTCTGACCCGTTTCCAAGCCATAAGCTCAAGACCAGGTTATCTAAGCTTATGATCTGCTTTTATAACGTTATAATGTTCATATGATCTTGCTAAAATCATAATATAAAGCTTTGAACTCAAAAACCTATGTGTTATACCTTTTTGATCCAAAACCGTACACCCGAAACCCTAATTTCATGTTTTTACTTAAACTATGAGCTAAGCTTGTAAACTATTGTTATAATCTATCCTAATAAGCTTATATAATGTTAAAATAAGTGCTTTGATAAGTCATGAAAAGATTTGATCTTAAAACCCGCGCATTTTCATTTTAAAACCCTAATTTGACCCGTTTTACTTCCTAGCTTAACGAATCGTTAATTTAAACTTGCGTTGTGTTAAATCTTCATATTTTAGTTTATTATAACTTATAAATGTCTATTGAAATGTTAAAATAAGCTTGCATGGCAATTTGGACATGTTTTGTAATTATAATCCATGCAAGGGGTATATATCGTAACTTTCTGAAACTTATAACTAAAGGGGCTGAATATGTCATTTTATCAAAGTTATAACTATACAAGGTTTACTTGGTATATATTTTATACTTGAAGGACCAAACTCGTAAAAGTGCAAACTCTGAGGGTATATTTTGCCACTTTTCAAACTTAAGGGTCTAAAACGTAACATTTTAAAAAAGTATAAAAACATGTTTAAAACCTTACAAGACATAACTTTAATTAACGCTTGTCGTGCTTAACATTTCCAGATATTAATCAATGATTATGATTGTCGTTTTAAGCGTTAATTTAAGTTATGTCTTGTAATGTTTTGAATACATTTTTATACTTTTTCAAAATGTTACATTTTAGACCCTTGAGAATGAAAAGTGGCAAAATATACCCTCGGAGTTTGCACTTTTATGAGTTTGGTCCTTTAAGTTTAAAAGATATACAAAGTAAACCTTGCACTTTAATTAACGCTTGTCGTCCTTTAAGTTATAAGTTTCCGAAAGTTACGATATATACCCCTTGCATGGATAATATTTACAAAATATGTCCAAATTGCCATGCAAGTTTATTTTAACATTTCAATAGACATTTATAAGTTATAATAAACTAAAATATGAAGATTTAACACAACACAAGTTTAAATTAACGATTCGTTAAGCTAGGAAGTAAAACGGGTTATATTAGGGTTTTAAAATGAAAACGCACGTGTTTTAAGCTCAAATTCTTTCATGACTTATCAAAGAACTTATTTTAATGTTAGTTAAGCTTATTGGGATATATTATAACAATATTTTACAAGTTTAGCCTATAGATTAAGAAAAAACATGAAATTAGGGTTTCGGGTGTATGTTTTGGATCAAAAAGGTATAACACATAAGTTTTTGAGTTCAAAGATTTATATTATGATTTTAGCATGATCATATGAACATTATAAAGGTATTAATACATAATATAAGCTTAGAGAACCTGGTCTTGAGCTTATAGCTTAGAAACGGGCCGGAATCAGAACTTTTAGCTTCGTACGCCTAGAAGAACGACTCAAGGGCTTCGTTTCTTGGTTTCTTTTGCTTCATTTCTGAACTTGAGACTTATTAAGACCTATTAGGATCTATTAGATCAAAGGATTGCTTCTATGTAAGGGTTATAGAGGAGGAAGTAGGGGATGAAGAAAAATAAAGTGTTATTGTTCCTATTTATAGGTGAAATGCTCTTGTGACCAAGGCAAGCTTATGATCTGAGTTAGGAAATGTGTAAGGGCTATAGGGTGATGAGGAGGGTCTATATGATGTGTTGTTTAAGCTAGAAACTAGCTTGGATGAGGTGTTTACCCCATTGCATGCCGCGGCTAAACAAGAAGAAAAAGGAAGAAGCATGTGATGAATTTTATAAAATATAAATGGAAGATGGTTTGAAGAGAGGTGCTTGTAAGCTGCTTAGGAATGAATTATCTTAGTCATGGAGGTTCTTGGTTGCAAGGAAAATAGTTAGAATGGGTCATTTTGCAAGGTTGTATTCATATACATTTAGGGGTTTCATAAAGGATTCAGTGTTGAGTATTCGACTTGTAATTCTGTACATTTTGATTAGGAATGAGAAGTTACTGGTCCTAAGAGGCTTATAAGTAAAATTATAATCAAAAGTTGAGAGGTGGTTTAGGTTAAAATGGGTAGAAAATACGTAAACGGGTCAAAATCACAATTAGGGCACAATTAGGGTTTTCTAGCTTTGTTTCTTGTGTAATTGAAGTAGAATGATGAAATGATAATGGATTATGATTGAGAATGTTGTAATTTATGTTATTATAACTTATTTAAGTATTGGTTTAAGTTTAGAATGGATAAAAACGAAGAAACGAGTCATGGTTCAGAAACTAGCTCGGTTTTAGGGTTTAGGGTTTTGAATTAGGGTTTTGAGTATAAAAAGATGTATGAAAGCTTATGAATAGAATAATTAGGTTTTACACATTTTAAAATGAGTGTAGTATCTTGCTCACAAGTGGTGGTGAAGAAATTAGAATGAAAACGGAGGTAAAACGGCTATTTTGGAGATCATGCTTAATGACTTGTACATTGAGCTTTTAGAGACTTGTGCTTTAACTTGAAGAGATTTTATATTTCAAATGAGATGTTATATTACTTGTACATATGCTTTAGTAGCTTGTGCATTCACTTTAGATGTTAATCCTTCATGAAACTAGGGTTTAGGGGTATCCGATAACGGTTTAAAGCCCATTTTGATATAACGTTGCGAATGGTACCTTATATGAGTAATGTACTTTGTAAGAATGATATTATGATATTGAATTGATATATTATGATGATTGCTTGACATATATGAAGATAGGATTGCCATAGATAGGTTGCCTGAGCCCGTTAACTTTAGTTATGCAAGAAATGTTGCACATTGAGATATTGGCAAAGTAAGTAATGTAATGTAATAAAGCGAAAAATTTTCCCTAAAAAGGTGAGTTCATATATAACAATAGAATTTGTACATCATCCTAACTTAATAGATGGATATTTTAATTTTATAAAATTGGTGTGTTTTTTATATGGTCCCGACTGTTACAGAGATTTCCAAAAGTCTTTCCAGAAGACTTGCTCGGACTTCCACTGAATCGACAAGTTGAATTTCAAATCGTCTTAGTCCCTGGTGCTGCACCTATAGCACGATCCTCGTATAGATTAGCACCGTCAAAAATGAAAGAATTAGCTACCCAACTACAAGAACTTTCTAACAAAGGCTTTGTAAGAACCAGTTCCTCACCCTGGGGAGCTCCGGTTTTGTTTGTCAAAAAGAAAGATGGATCTTTTCGGATGTGTGTCGACTACCATGAACTAAACAAACTTACTGTGAAGAAACGATATCCACTTCTAAGAATTCATGATTTGTTTGATCAACTGTAAGGATCGAGTGTTTACTCAAAGATCGACTCGAGGTCTGGTTTTCACCAACTTAGGGTTCGTGAAGAGGACATTCTAAAGCCAGATTTTAGGACTCGCTATGGTCACTACGAGTTCCAAGTAATGCCTTTTAGATTGACTAAAGCACTGACAGTATTCATGGATCTGATGAATCAGGTGTGCAAACCTTATTTGGATAAATTCATGATCGTTTTCATTAATGACATTCTGATTTACTCTAAGAATAAGGAAGAACATGAAGACTACCTTAAGTTAATCTTAGAATTGCTTAAGAAGGAGCAGTTGTATGCTAAGTTTTCGAAGTTTGATTTTTGTCTTTCAAAAGTGCAATTTCTCGGTCACGTGATTGATAGTGAAGGCATTCACATTGATCCGGCTAAGATCGAGTCAATCAAGGATTGGGTATCACCCAAGACTCCTACTGAAATTCATTAATTTTTAGGCCTTGCTAGTTATTACCGACGATTCATCGAAGGTTTCTCAAAGATTTCCAAGCCTATGATGAAATTAACTTAGAAAAGCGTGAAGTTTGATTGGGGAGAAAAGGAAGAAGCTGTGTTTCAGATGCTAAAACAAAAATTGTGTAGTGCACTAATTTTAGCTTTACCCATGGGTAGTGGGAACTTCGTGGTTTATTGTGATTCTTCACACAAAGAGTTGGGCGCGATTTTGATGCAAAAGGAGAAAGTCATAGCCTACGCATCTCGCCAACTCAAGATTCATGAGAAGAATTACACTACACATGACTTAGAACTTGGAGCAGTGGTGTTTTCGCACTAAAGATTTAGAGACACAATTTGTATCGTACAAAGTGTTGTCGTATTCATGAATCATGAAGAGCCATGCAACAAGTTCTTGATCAGAAAGAGTTGAACATGAGATAGCGCTTGTTGGGAATTAGAGGCTTCTATAACTTAATGCTGCTGGTTCAAGTTTGTGCTGCTACTGAATATTAGAGAAAACAGTCTAAGTTATTAGTACTGTTAGTTTAATAGTTAGTGCTGCCAGTACAAAGTGTTAGTACTGTCAGTTTATTAGTACTGTTAGTTATAATAGTTAGTACTATTAGTTATAATAGTTAGTACTGCTAAAGTGATATGCAGGAGATATATTAGGAATAGATATGCATTGATCACTTACGCGTTTTGTAAGCCCATTTAGTGTTTCCCTTGGTGTAATAAAAAGGAACCCTAAGCATATTAGAAATAAATATATCTAGAAATAATTTTCTCAAGTTAGTATTCATATTTCAAGGTTATTTGTAACTTTGATTGTGTTTCAATATTATTGAAAGTTAGCAAGAATCTGTTTACTGTTTCATTGTTCTTCTTAGTATTGCAAACTAGATTCTGCATAGTTTGTGATATTTTCAATCTTAGTTTCTACTATAGTTGTCTTGGATCTATCCAACACAACTAAGCTTTAACAAGCTAAGTAAGATCTATTCAAAAGGGATCAACAAGTGGTATCAGAGCTTGTTGAGAAACTTTGAATAAGAAGAATACTATATCTACACAAGATCTCATAATCAAAGAGAAGATGGAATCACAGTCAAAAACTACCCAAACAGTGTTTGCACTAAAACTTCTAGTACTCAAAACTGGGGAGTATGACCTATGGGGCATAAGGATGGAACAATACCTTACTTTCACTGATCATGCCCTTTGGGAGGTAATAGTAAATGGTGATTTAGTTTCACCAGTTGCATCAGCTAATACTGGTGTTGAAGGTCATATTCCTCCTAAAACTGCTAAACAAAAGCTAGAAAGGAAAAATGAACTAAAAGCAAAAAGCACTCTTATGCTAGCCATTCCTGATGAGCACCTACTGAAGTTTCATGCCTGCAAGGATGCAAAGTCCTTATGGGAAGCTATCAAGAATAGGTTTGGAGGCAACAAGGAATCAAAGAAAATGCAGAAGACCATTCTCAAGCAGAATTATGAAAACTTTGCTGCATCAAGTCAAGAAGGACTGGATAAAACCTATGATAGGTTTCAAAAGCTTATTAGTCAATTTGAAATCTATGGTGAAGTTATCTCTCAGGAGGATGCAAATCTGAAGTTGTTAAGAAGCTTACCATCAGCTTGGAACAATATTGCTTTAATCATGAGAAATAAATCTGATCTAGACACATTAAGCATGGATGATTTATATAATAATCTGAAGGTGTATGAATCTGAGATCAAAGGCAAATCAAGTTTAAGCTCAAATTCTCAGAATGTTGCTTTAGTTTCCTCAAATTACTCTAGCAGTACTAATGAAACAGTTAATACTGCTCTAGTGTTTCCTACTGCTAAGTTCTAATAGATCAAGCTTCTACTGCATCCCATAATGCTTATGATGTCATGTTTTCCTATCTTTGGCTAACCAGTCTAGTGCCCCACAGTTGACTATAAGAATTTAGAACAGATTGAATGCTGATATCTCTTAAAAATGGATCTCAAATGTCAAGTGGCAATGCTTACCGAGAGAGTTAAGTGCGTATGGACGACACAAAAGCCACATTTTGTGAATTTTGACTTATACTTGATGATCTTGCGATTTCAGGTTCATATATCTTCAAGTTGTTGTATAAGTCATCCAAACTGATGGTATCTATTTCTTGTTTGTTCCTCCATATCAAAGCATGACTCTTCCATTTAAATAGAAGACTTCTCAACGTTTTTTAAGTTCATGTCCTCTTGTGTAATAACTTCGCCTTGAATCTCCAACTGAGTGATTAAGTTTTTTGCAACCATCAAAAAGTTTGAACTAAAGTCTCTGAAACTTAATCCTCAAAGTTCCCATATTGTTTGCTTAGTAGAGTTCTCTGAACTTTCTTGGATTCCTTGTTTCCTCCATACTTCTTCTTAATGGCTTCCATGAGCAATTTTGCATCTTTATATGAATGGAACTTCAGTTGATCCTTATTTGGGAGTTCCATCAACAGAGTTCCTCTGGCTTTCATCTCATTCCTCCTGTCTTACTTTTCTTCTGTAGTAGTAGGTTTATATTCCTGCTCAGTTTCTCCAACAGTTCTCTTTAGCACTTTGTTACCATTTTTTTTAATTACTATCCAGAGGTGTAATCAGTCATGAGAAATATTGTTCTAATCATCATTAACCAAGATCATAGTCCCTTGGGTTGAGGATAGGGAGTTTTGCAGTCAGAGTTGTAGAATTAGTTCCTGCCTCTATCTTATCACTGAGAATTAGAACTTGTATGAGTTGTTGGTTTCTTCTTATTCAAAGCTTCACAACAAGCTCTGATACCACTTGTTGATCCCAATGAACAGATCTTGAACTCCTTAGCTTGATGTATGGTTTAGTATCCTTGGATAAATCCAAAGGCACTAAGATTAAAACTTTGAGTGTATGATATAAACTATGCGGAATCTAGTTTATACCACTAAGAAGAATAACAGTAATGAATGTTTAACACACAGAAATATAACCAAAACAATAAGCTCCAATATATTAATACGAACACTCTTTGACAGTGTTAGGGTTTACAACCTTGAAGCTATGAAAAACTATGAAAGACTGATATATGTTGATCTATGCCTTAGGGTTCCTTTTATACACCAAGGAAACCCTAATGGGCTTATAAAACGCGTATAATGATAATGCATATCTATTCCTAATTTAACACAAGTATTTATCAAAATAGCTGTACTAAACTATACCAAGAACTAACAAACACTAAGTATTACTAACAGTACTAACATATACTGCAGTACTAACAATTACTAGGCAGTAACTAACTATTATAGCGACGGATACTATAACTTCGACTATTTTCTTTTAAACTTCAATACCCCCCCCACCCCCCCCCCCCCCCCCGCAACACAAAATCTTGAACACCAGTAGTATTAACTTCCAAAACTAACAGTATTAACTTCAAAAGCCTTCAATTCCCAACAAAATGACAAAGAGATTGTTGGCTTTGACAAGACAAAGGTTGAATGCTACAAATACCACAGGAGAGGTCATTTTACTAGAGAATGCAGGGAACCAAGGAATCAGGGAAATAGAAATAGAGATGCTCCAAGAAGGAATGCACTAGTGGACACATCTACTACTAATGCCTTGGTTGTTCAAGATGGGATAGGTGGTTATGATTGGAGCTTCTGTGTCAGGATGAAGAAGGCATCACAAACTTTGCTCTAATGTCCTATACATCCCAAGCTTCATCAAGTTCATCAAGTTCAGACTCTGAGGTAAATACTTGCTCTAAAGATTGCTTAAAATCATATGAAACTCTTCAAAAACAGTATGATCAACAACGTAATGCTCTTAATAAATCTAATCTTGAAATTATAGGTTATCAAATGGAATAGATATCATAAAAGCAAGATATTATTCAAGAAAAGAATAATCTGTTATGAAAAGATATTTTATTTTTTAAAGTATGATGTCCAAGCGAAAGATATTTCTATCAAAGATCTTAAAAATTAGTTAGAAGAAGCTTTAAAAGAGAAAGATGATTTAAAACTTAAACTAGAAAATTTTGAATAATCATCAAAGAATCTAACTAAACTGATTAATAGTCAAAATAAAATGCTGAGAGACAAAACTGTCTTTGGGTATGATAGTCAAAAGAAAATGAAATGAGAGTGAAGTGGTTCATAGTGTTTTTAATAGAGAGAAAGTGAAGGGTGATAGTCCATAAATGATAGATTACAAAAATAAGGTGAAGGGTTTCATGCAGTTCCCCCTCCATACACAGGTTTAAATAATTCAGTCTATAAGACAAAGTGAGTGAAACTAAAACAGTATATCTAAGACAAGTAAGGGTATTGTAAAAAAGCCTAAAACTGTTAGGCCTAGTGCTCCTATCATTGAAGAATGGGACACTAATAGTGGTAATGATAGTGTGTTTAGACCTAAATCTGATCAGACAAAACCAAAGTTTACAAAAATAAATTTTGTCAAATATGGTGAGAATATAAAAACTATTAATAAGGAAAACACACATAAGCAAGTAGAGTATCCTAGGAAAAGTCAAATTCCTAGGAAAGATAGAATAAACTGGAATGGGATGATGACTCAGAAATTAGGAAATGATTTTGAGTTTATAAAGAAAGCTTGTTTTGTATGTGGAAGTTTCAACTATTTAATCAAAGACTGTTGATTATCATACAATAAAATGGTTGAAAAAACCAGTGTTGAATAATAAGGGAAGGGTTACTGGTCAAAGGGAAATTAGACCAGTATGGAACAATGCTCAGAGGGTGAACCACCAAAATAAGTTGACTCACCCACATCCTAAAAGGAATTTTATTCCAACAGTTGTTGCAACAAAGTCAGGACAAGTGACAGTTAATGCTGCTAAGCAAAACTCTCTAAGAGCAACAATATCAATTAGTACTACCAGGACGGTTAATACCGCTACCCCTAAACCAAAAGTGAATGATGCATTACCCATAACATATTCTTATTTTAAAGCACATTCACCAGTAAGAAGGGCTTTTAACTAAAAATCAGCAGCTAAAACCAATAATTTTAATGAATAGTTAATACTGCTAGGGTTAACAATGTAACTAACTGCTAGGTCCAAGAGCAGTAGTTTAGTGCTGCAAAGTGAAAATGGGGAAAGATGCTGTTAAGTCGCTTAGCAAGTCTGGATTTGCGGAGACCAATAGAAATGTTATTGACCAACCTCCAAAGACAGCGATCATACATGCTTAAAGATTTGACTAAGTTGATCTACAAGCCAGACTCAATTCAGTAATGGCTTGCGTCCCCAAGAAAACTAATGCCTCTTATTTTGAGTGCATGTAATGCCATAATATAACTTTAAGGATCAAGGGATTTTTTGACATTTAGATGCTCTAGCATATGAACTGGAAACAGTCTTTCCTTCCAGATTATCAAGACAATTGATGGTGGATGTGTTCATTTGGAGGAAGTCCCTTATGGTGGGGAGGGAGGTAAAATTACTGAAAAGAAAATTAGACTAGGTATATTAGACTTTGAAGATGTATACTTTGTAAAAGAACTTAAGTTTAACCTTTTATCTGTCTCACAAATGTGTAATAAGAAAAACATTGTTCTTTTCACTGAGAACTGATATGCTTGTTCTAATAGTCCTAGACTTTAAAAGCTATAGCATACTTGATGAAAGTAAGTCTGCTTAAAGTTCCCTAACATGACAACATGTACAGTTTTGAACTAAAGGATATTGTTCCTTTAGGAGGTATGACTTGTTTATTTGCAAATGATACAATATTAAGAGATCTAATTTATGCATAGAGGCTTGTTCATATAAACTTTAAACTATGAACAAACTTGTGACGGGGAACCCTTGTAAGAAGGATTGGAACCTTCAAACTTTTTAAAATGACCATGACTTTGTGTTGCATGTCCGGAAAGGGAAAGCAACACAAAGTCTCCTTTTAAGACCAAGCTGTGAGCCTCTATCTCTATCAACCCTTACAAATGTTGCATATGGACTTATTTGGGCCAACATCTGTAAGGAGTATTAATCACAAGATATATTGCCTTGTTGTCGCTGATGACTATAGTAGGTTTAGTTGAGTTTTTTTTTATCCACTAAGGATGAGACCAGTGGGATCCTTAGAACTTTTATAACTGGCATAGAAAACCAAATAAATCATAAGGTTAAAATCATCAGACATGACAATGGAACTGAGTTTAAAATAATGACATGAATCAGTTCTGTGGGATGAAATGGATTAAGAGGGAGTTTAGTGTTGCCAGAACTCCACAACAAAATGGAGTTGCTGAAAGAAAGAATAGGACACTTATAGAGGCAGCTAGGACTATGTTAGCAGATTCATTATTACCTACTACATTTTGGGCTGAAGCAGTTAGTACTGCTTGTTATGTTCAAAATAGGGTTTTAGTGACCAAGTCTCACAACAAGACACCTTATGAACTATTACATGGTAGACCACCTAGTATAAGTTTTATGAGACCTTTTGGGTGTCCTGTGACTATTCTTAATACCTTAGATCCCCAAGGCAAATTTGATGGGAAAGCTAATAAGGGGTTCTTTGTTGGATATTCTATAAATAGCAAGGCTTTTAGAGTATTTAACACTAGAACTAGGAAAGTAGAGGAGAACCTGCACATAACCTTTCTTGAAAACAAACCCAATGTTGCAGGAAGTGGACCAGATTGGCTCTTTGACATTGATTTACTAACAAACTCTATGAATTATGAGCCAGTTACTGCAAGGAATCAAACTAACAGGAATACAGGTATGAAGGATAATGATGATGCAGTACCTACTCAATAATTTATTCTGCTACCATTACTTTATGATAGTCCACAGAGCTTAGAGGATGCAGTTGCTGATGATGCTGGTAAAAAGCCTAATGAAGAACCAGCAAATAAGGGTGAAAGAAATGGTCAAGAAAAGGAAGAAGGAGCTTCAAATAAAGAAGATGACCAGAATGTGCAAGATTTTAGAGCTGAATTGGATAATTTGCTTGTTCAACAGAAAGAAGGTTATGTTAACAGCACTTACAAAGTTTCTACTGTTCGTCAATCTGTTAGTGCTGCTGGACAAAGTTTTGATAATGATGATGATCAAGAAATGATTGATAGCAGTACTCAAGATGTTAATACTGTTGAGCCAAGTATTAATACTGCGAGTCTAAATTTTAATACTGGTAGTCTAAATATTAACACTGCTAGTCCTATTCCTAATGTTCCAAGTATGCAATCCTTGGAAGCAACTAGCATATTTGATGATGCATATGATGATAGAGACGATGAGGGTGTAGAGGTTAACCTCAATAACTTGGAAACAACCATGAGTGTCAGTCCTATTCCCACAACCAGAATTCACAAGTATCATCCTAAAGACCAGATCATTGGAGACATAAATTCAGCTACTCAAACAAGGAGGATGACCAAGTTTTCTAAAGAACATGCTTTGGTCAGTTACATTAATAATCAGAGAAGAACAAATCACAAAGATTATCAAAACTGCTTATTTGCATGTTTTCTCTCTCAAAAGGAACCCAAGAAGGTGATTCAAGCTTTGGATTATCCAAGCTAGATAGAAGCAATGCAAGAGGAGTTGCTACAGTTTAAATTGCAGAAGGTTTGGACATTGGTGGATCTTCCTAATGGCAAGAGGGCCATTGGAACAAAATGGGTCTTTAGAAACAAGAAAGATGAGAGAGGAATTGTAGTTAGAAACAAGGCAAGACTGGTAGCACAAGGTTACACCCAAGAAGAAGGCATTGATTATGATGAGGTTTTTGCTCATGTTGCTAGGATAGAAGCAATCAGGTTATTTTTGGCCTATGCATTATTTATGGGGTTTATTGTGTACCAAATGGATGTGAAGAGTGCCTTTTTATATGGTACTATTGAAGAGGAGGTATATGTGTGTCAACCTCCTGGTTTTGAAGATCTACAATTCCCTGACAAAGTTTACAAGGTAGAAAAAACTTTATATGGTCTACATCAAGCTCCTAGAGCCTGGTATGAGACCCTGTCTATCTACTTATTGGAAAATTGATTTAGAAGAGGCACTATTGATAAGACTTTATTCATCAAGAAGGACAAAGGTGATATCCTGTTAGTACAAGTGTATGTTGGTGACATCATCTTTGGGTCTACAAATAAGTCTTTATGTGTTGAGTTTAAGCAGATGATGCACAAGAGATTCCAGATGAGTTCTATGGGAGGGCTCACCTTCTTTTTAGGATTGCAAGTACAACAGAAGGAGGAAGGAATCTTCATCAACCAAAACAAGTATGTGGTTGATATTCTGAAAAAGTTTGATTTTGTCACTGTGAAGACAGCAAGCACTCCTATGGAGCCTAACAAGGCATTAGTCAAGGATGAAGAAGCTGAGAATGTGGATGTTCACTTATACAGATCAATGATTCGATCATTGATGTACTTAACAGCTTCTAGGCCTGACATAACATGTGTTGTTTGTGCTTGTGCAAGGTTCCAAGTTACTCCTAAAGTCCCACATCTTCATGCAGTGAAGAGGTTCTTTAGATACTTGAAAGGTCAGCCTAAATTGGGCCTTTGGTATCCTAGAGATTCACCATTTGACTTGGAAGCCTTTTCTGACAGTGATTATGCTGGTGCTAGCCTTGACAGGAAATCCACAACAGGAGGTTGTCAATTTCTTGGAAAAAGGTTGATTTCATGGCAATGTAAAAAGCAAACTATTGTTGCCAACTCCACTACTGAAGCAGAGTATGTTGCTGCTGCAAATTGCTGTGGACAGGTGTTGTGGATCCAAAATCAAATGCTTGATTATGGGTTCAATTTCATGAACACCAAGATTTACATTGATAATGAAAGCACCATTTGTATTGTGAAGAATCCAAAGTTTCATGCTAAAACCAAGCACATTGAAATAAGGCACCATTTCATCAGAGATTCTTATGAGAAGAGGCTCATTCAAGTAATTAAGGTACATTCAGATCACAATGTTGCAGATCTTCTCACAAAGGCATTTGATGTTAGCAGGTTTAACTTTCTAATTGCTAGCATTGGATTACTTAATCTCTAAGATGTGTTTGTTAGACTAATGATTAATATGACATGAATTTGGAAATAAAACTGGTAGTTGTAGGTTAATGCTGCTAGGCAGGTTTTAGTACTGCTAGGCAAAATTTAATTCTGCTAAGTATAATTAGTACTGCTAGTTATACTTAAGACTGCTAGTTTAAACTGTTAGTCAAAATTAATACTGTTAAACAAGAAAATACTTTGGATTGTGTATTCTTGGTTTTGAACTAACATTTGCAGGCTAAGCATATTGAGTATCTAGTATTGAATTAAGGGGAGGCTAATAATGTCAATATACAGTAAAGAATGGATGAAAGGACATGTAACATCAAACAAAAGTGTGTGATGAGTCAAACACCTAGGCAAATCAAAAGAGGTCGGGACACAAAGATACCTCAGTCTAGTGGTCCCCCTGAAAAGGTTGGTGATGAGGCTGTCCATAAGGAGTTGGGTGACAGAATGGAAAGGGCTGCCACTACTGCTTCTAAATTAGAAGCAGAGCAAGACAGTTGTAGCATCAATAGGACCCAATCCATGGCAACACTTAATGAGCCAAGTACTTAGGGAACTGGTTCAGGTAGTGGTCTCAGGTGCCAAAATACCATATTAGGGGTGCAGAAGTTTATACTAGGTTTGAGGCTGCATCTAAACAGTCTAATGATCCACCTCTCTTAAGAGTTAACACACTTAGAAGTGGGGAGGATAGCCTGAAACTAATGAAATTGATGGAACATTGTACAATACTGTCTGAATTGCTGAGAAAAAGAAAAGAGAGATATAGTGAGCTGAAAAACAGAAAGAGAGTTGTATGATAAAAACAGAAAGAGTGAATTGGTGAGAAAAAGAAATGAGAGATATAGTGAGCTGAAAAACAGAAAGAGAGTTGTATGATAAAAACATAAAGAGTGAATTGGTGAGAAAAAGAAATGGGAGATTTAGTGAGCTGAAAAACAGAAAGAGAGATTGTGAGAATCTAAATTTATGATGGCAATGAATTGGAGTTCATACTGCTAGGCACAAACTTAACACTGCCAGTATTAAGTAGTACTGCCAGGAATATCTTAATACTGTTGGGTAAAGTTAATACGGCTGGACTTATAGTTAGTACTGTTAGGCTAAAATTAGTACTGGTGGGTAACCGTTAGTACTATCTGAGGCATAACATAATTTCCTTAATTAAATATAGCCGTTGTGAAATTTTTGCCAATAACTCCGTCTATAGGTTTGAATAATTTGGAGAATTCATGATTGTAGGATCCCAGTTACTTATATACCCCTACACATAAAGTGACGTTCAGGATATTTGACTAGGACCCGGGCTCGGGTTTTGCTTGGGATTAAACTCGAAACATATACAATATTAGATTAACTATCGAGCCCGATTCCTGATACTTTCCTATTACAACGTTAACTAATTGATTGACCGAGACTTAAATACATAATGAACGAACTTCATGTTCGACTTAATATTTTAAGGCTAACAGATTCCTTATCTCAATGTGCATGGTTTTAGCATGAAACTTTGGATTCTGCACAATGCAAATGGTGCTTTCATTATCAATGTAAATCTTGGTGTTCATAAACTTAAACCCATAATCAAGCATTTGATTTTGGATCCACAACACTTGTCCACAGCAATTTGCAGCTGCAACATATTCTGCTTCAGTAGTGGAGTTTGCAACTATTGTTTACTTTTTACATTGCCATGAAATTAATCTCTTGCCAAGAAATTAACAAGCTCTTATTGTGGATTTCGTGTCAAGACTAGCACCAGCATAGTCACTATCTAAAAAGGCTTCCAAGTTAAATGGTGAATCTCTAGGATAC